>SKCR01038025.1:0-155793 GCA_019454045.1 Zanthoxylum bungeanum
TCTGTCAATATAGTTGATACATTCCAGAATTTTATCATCTAGCTCACTGTCAGTCATATTGATGATGCAAACTTCAAGTTTATTCGTGGAAAGTTACATTGCATCAATATCCTGGAAGATACTATCTAAAACATCAATTCTGAAACATTCCTCCTCTTTTTCATCATTCGGGAATTTCATGGCTTTGAAAACATTGAATGTAACTTCTTGGTCCTGCACTTTCATGGTTAGTTCTCCTTTTTGTACATCAATAACAGTTCGACTTGTAACCAAGAATGGTCTCTCCCGAGGATGATAGTTACATCTTTATATTCTTACATGTCAAGGATAATGAAATCTGTATGGAAAATGAATTTTTCGACTTTAACCAATACATCTTCCACTACACCTCTCGGAAATGTGAACGATCTGTCAGCAAACTGCAGAGTAATTGAGGTGGGCATTGCTTCTCCAATCTATAGTTTCCTGTAAATAGACAAAGGCATCAAGTTAATCCTGGCACCTAAATCACATAAAGCCTTACCGAAGTAATGTTCTCCTATGGTGAAAGGGATGGTGAAAGTGCCAGGATCTTTCAACTTTAGGGGAAGCTTTCTCTGAATGATGGCGATGCATTCTTCTGTCAATTCTACTGTCTCGTAATCTCCCAATCTCCACTTTCGTGAAAGAAAATTTTTCATGAATTTGACATAGCTGGGCATTTGTTCCAACGCTTCTGCAAATGGAATGTTGATATGCAGCTTTTTAAAGATCTCCAAGAATTGAGTAAATTATTTGTCTAGTTTGTTTTTTCTGGAGACGCTGTGGAAACGGTGGAGGTGGAGTAAATCTTTCTCGATCATTTTCTTTTGCTTTTTTTCCTCCATTTGTGGTTCTGCTTCGCTGCTTTCTTTTGGAACTTCCTCAGCGGATGCATTGACTCCAATATATTTGTTGATCTCAGTACCATTTTTTAAAGTAATGCTTGACATTGCTCATTCCCTCGGTTCCTTGGATTTGGTTCTGTGTTGCTAGGAAGTGTACCTTGTGGTCTGTAACTCTGAGCATTGGTCAGTTGTCCCATTTGATTCTCCAGTGTTTTCAAAGATGCTGCTTGACTTTGAATTAATGCTGCTTAGGATTGAAACATAGCATCATATTTGGCTACTTGAGAGTCATATTTTACGTGTAGCTTTTTAAACATTTCTACAAGCATATCTTCAATTTCTGGCTTCTTTTCATACTCTTGGTCTTTGTTTTGCTGTTGGAATTCTGGTGGTGGATTGTTCATTTGCCCTGAATTATTGTTCCATGCAAAATTATGATGATTCCTCCACCCTAGGTTGTAGGTATTGGAATATGGATTGTTCCCTTGTTTGTTGAAATTGCTGACATAGTTCACTGTCTTATCATGTTGGTTGTATGATTCTGCTTCTGATGCTCCTCCATATGGTGAACTTGTGGATCCAACATTAACCTTCATGTTAAGAGTTTCCAGATTTTTACAAATCAGATCCAGCTTGGCATTTATTGTTGTATTGGCTCCAACTTCGTAAATTCCTGCGATTCGTTGAATCATGCTCCTTTCTGTTGGCCACAAGGAATTATTGTTGGCCATTTCTTCAATTAAGTCATAGGCCTGCTCTTCTCATTTTGCCATTAAAGCTCTCCAGCAGCAGCATCAATTGTGGTTCTCATTAATCCAGAAAGTCCATTATAGAAGGTTTGGACTTGTAGCCACTTTGCAATCTCATAATGATGACATTTTCTGAGCAAATCCTTGTATCTTTCCCAAGCTTCGCAGAGGGATTCTAAGTCATGTTATACAAAGGATGTAATGTGATTCCTCAACTTTGCAGTTCTGTCCCGGGGAGAGTACTTTGCAAGGAATTTGGTGGCTAGAGTGTTCTAAGTTGTGATGTAACCCGCTGGTAGTGAATGTAGCCAAGCATTAACTCTGTCTTTCAATGAATATGGAAAAACACGCAGTCTCATTGCTTCTTTTGTCGCTCGGTTGTAATTGAATGTGCCGCAAACTTCCAGGAAGTTGCTGATGTGGGCATTAAGATCTTCAGTTGCATTCCCCCCAAACTGAACTGACTGCTGTATCATCTGGATGCATGTTTTGATGTCACAAACATTTTCTGGTAAAGGAGGAAGTACAATACATGAAATGAAGTCGTCAACCACCGGAATAGTTATGTCTCAAATAGGAATTGGTGGTGCAACTTCCAAAGGTTCAGGTTCCATATTGATCAGTGCTTCTTGGCCTTCTCGCCTTCCCCTTCTTAACTGTCTGATGGTTCATTCAATTTCTGGGTCAAGCGGACGAATTTCAAAGCTTTTGGTTCTTCTCATGTAGTGACTGAGAACCTGAAACACAAGAAAACAGAAACAATAAGTAAAAACAAATTAGACACAAGTAAATGTATCTAACCCCAAAATTAATAGTGAAAGATAAATAAGTCCCCAGTAACGGCGCCAAAAACTTGATCGGTGGTAAACATACACACGTTACGCAAACGCACATATCTCTCAAGTAGTATAAAATGTATTGATCCCACGAGGACTTAATACGTAAGCTATTAATTTATGAAGTTAAATGTCTACGAGTATCTAATTGATTGATTTTTGGTTGGATGGTGATTTTAAACTAAAGACAAGTAATTAAAACAAAACAAAGGTAGATTTTAAGTTTTAAACAATGATATGAAAATATCCAGGGTTGTGAATCCTTCCAATATCTTTTAAAGATGAAGTGATTATCTCATGTTTGTGCAATAAATCGTTTTATTAACCTGGAACACGAAGTTATGCAAAATCCTCTTCCGATGGTCAGATGTAAATACCCAAAGTAACCTAATTAACTATATTCCTATGTTATTAAGAAACTCGAAATTCATTAAGATTAAGTTCCAATTATGGCTACCCTCGCCGGACAGGTATATTCATATCCTGTAAGGAAATCTACCTAAGAGACATTTACCCCAAGGTGAGATCTTGAGCTATTGAGTCTTGGCGAAAACCTAAAATCCATTTTCCAAGTTCATTTTAAGTTTATCAAATCAATCTTATTAATGACCAGTTAACAAGAAGCATTAAGCTTAAGACCCAATAAATAAACCAATATACTACCCAAAACATAAAATAACCACTTATAAAACGGTGATATTGGAATTCATCACACCCTAGATAATATTTTTAGTTACAAAACATACCTAAAATTACAAAATGCATAGTTAAATAAAATAACATAACAGAAAATTAAAAAGTAAAGAAAATTATAACAATAAAAGAAAATGCTGGAGCTAGGGGTTTCACTTTTAATACTTCAAATATAAATTATTCCCTTATCAATTAATCATTTCTTGAATTAATTATATTAAAACTGACCATATAGGCGGTGAATGTCATTGTCAAAAGTCCAACCGACCATATAAGCAGTAACAAAATCATATAAATCGACCATGTAGGCGGTAACAATGTTAACACCTAAACCGACCATATAGGCGGAAACTAAGTACAATAATATAAAACCGGCCATATAGGCAGTAGATAATTAATTCAATTTACTTATTTAAATTAAGGGAGTAAATCTAAATTAATATATTAAAAGTTTCATCCTAGACTCCAGCAAAAAGAGATTACCTACTCATAATGTAATTAAAAACACATAAAATTTATTAAATAAATAAAGAGAAAATACAAGAAAACTTAGATAAACATGCAAAACACTTTTTTTTTAGGTTTTCATGGAGAAATCCCCCAAAGAAAGCATGAAAAATTTACAAAGTTTAGCTTGGTATTAATTGGCAAATATAAAAGCTTCCACCAATTTCTCCACCAAATATAGCACCAAATCATCCACCAAACATGCAAGCATGTCCGGTGGAAGTTTGACAATTTCCATTTTTTTTATTTTTTTATTTTTGAAAATGACTTTAATAATTATATATAACACACTTCTGGATTTTTCATTCATTTCGGTAATGAAAAATTCAGAATTCGAAAATCTTATGAACTTTAAAGTTGTAGATCTTTAAGTCTTCTTTAATCTGGAACTTGAATCACCTTAATCCGATATCGGAATAAAAGGTTATGGTCAAAATATGACAATTGCGCAAAGCTGAAATTTCTAAAATTGTACTTCGTTAGAATGTCATTTCAAGTTTTCAATCTCAAAATCAAAATTTCAAGTTCAGTTTTTGCCCTTATTTGTTCTACATTTCGTCCTGATTGATTTCATTAAGTTCTGATTTTATTATATCTACAAAATAAACTAAAACACATCAAAACGTTCATAAAATTCGAGAAATTATACAAAATATTAAGTAGAATGAGCGGTAAATATTGATATATTTTCCGCTCATCACGTATTTAGAATAAATTTATGTTTTTGTAAAAATATTTAATATTTTAAAAAACTGGATTTCTATTATATAATATGTGTTGATGTTGGTTTTGATATTAAAAATTAATTTTAAGTATTTTTAAAGTGTTTAGAGAATATTGGTAACAAATAGAATGAAATAACCTATTTGCATCAGCTCTTTTTTGATGCTTAATAAAGCATCAAATCAAATTAAAAAAAATTTTGAGGCTGGGCGCTACAGTGCACGCTCAGACGCGCGCTGAATTTGTTTCCTCCCGTTTTGGAGTTTTTAAACTCCGATTCAATCCCGATTTTTTCCTACACTGATAATAGAATATAATATTTCATTAAAATTTTAAAATTACACCCACGTTAGATATTCACGGGTTAAATTAATTTTCTACTATACGAGACACCGATCTTACCCTAGGAGTTCCACAACTTTCCCAATAAATTCATGCAAAAGGTTTAAGCCTTTCTACTTTTGAAATGGTTGTTGCCGATGAGATTATTCCCCCTAATGATCTCGGCTCGACAATTTCGAAAAACTCCATGGGAAGAAGACGGGTGCTAAATAAAGTAAGGATCCCTATGTGAAGAAAGCCAATATGAAGCTGCCTTACAAAGCTGAAAATCTAAGCTTCAAAATGCTGGCAGCTTCATCAGAGGGTACTCCTGATAACCCCATTATGCTCTCAAAGACAAAACCTGATACTGTTGCAGCCCAGATCTCGCAACAACCTCTTGTTGCCATAGCTTTTGGTGCCACTCCTCCCACTGGCTCGAATGCTAATAATCGGGTCCTTCAAGGGCGAAGATAGAGTTAGGCTCAGCTAGTATTACTCTTGGGCCTGTCATTCTGACCTCCGGATTTGCTTTGCCAGTCTTGCTTATCTCTTCACCTCCAACTTCCACTTTGAAATCTTCTTCTTCCTAATCGCATGCCTTTGCCCCTAGGCCTCCACTGACCTCTACTGTATCATTTCTGCCACTGCTACACCCAAAGTCTATCCCTACTTTTGATACCGATGAGTTCCAAAACTTTTTGGGGTCAGTATGCTCCATTGTCTCCTCTCTCTTTACGCAGCGGGGTTTGATTTCGCTAATGCAAGCTCCTACCCTCTGCAAGGGCATCTTGAAATTTAGCGGGATTAGTTCCATATGTATGGCCTAGCAACTTCAAGTGGATGAGGATCGCCTCTAGGAGATTCAGAATAAGCTGGCCAATGCCTCAGAAGTAATGGAGTCGATAAGGAATGAATTGGAGTGCGAAATCGAGGCTCGCAAAAAATACCCATCTGCTCCGTCCATCGCCAAATCAGAATTTTAGGCGACTAGGGAGGAGTTGGCCTAGCTAAAAATCAGAATCACGACCATCATACGGAGCTGACCACGACTGCTGGTGAAAGGGAGAAACATCAGTAGGTAGGGCTCTCACCTCTGGAACTTCTGACTTTCGCTTTGTTTCTCATATTGTCCACTTCTTTTGATATGCTAACCTTTTACAAGATTTGGCTGTGTCCTAGAAGCAGTGAGAAAACTTCACTGTCAGGCATATTGCTATGATCTTGGAGATCTCTTAGTTAAAAGAGCAGCTTCAATGGGCTGACGATAGTCGTCGGGCCAAGCTTGAGCTTCTTCTTTCCAAGTCCCATGTCCGGTATAATGCCATCATTCAGGTGAACATCGCAATATGCTATCACTTGGGTTGGGAGGATCATGTCAAGGATTCTATTGACAGAGCTTATCAAGGAGGTCCCGATAGCTATGATGAAATAGTTAGGGTCGCAGATCGAACTATGACCCAAACTTCTACACTCAATTTCAGGGCCTCCAAATTTGGGTGCATAGGGTGAATCTGAGGAGGATCTGGTCTCCGGAGATGTTGCTAAATCTTCGAACGTTGGCCCTCATGCCCAAAATGATCCTGATTTTTTTCAGGCTCCTCGGATGACGTCATTATTTTGGAGGCTCCTTCAGTTGTGACTGATCCAAAGGTTTTCTCTGCCCTTATGGAACTCGAAGGTCTCTATGCTCCCATGGGTCTGCCAGCCTCAGCTCTAGAGCCCTCTTTATTTGATCTATCAATTCTCGCTACTTCAGAGAGTATAGCCACTATTTCGGTAGGTCCCGATTTTGCAAAAGAACTCATGAAATAATATGATGTATTATATATGTATTTAGCCTTTGGGCATTTTTTTATGCTATGTAATTTGTACTATCTTTCCATATAAATAAAATAAGTACTTTTTCTTTCAAATCCTTAATATTTTGCACTATATGTAAACATGACGTCAAGGTCTGCTATTGGGTCCCTGAGGAGGGTGGCGCACACTCTAGTGCGCCACCCTGAACGTATACGGTTGGAGAAGCATGACCCTCATTTGTGGTTTATTTTTGTTGGAAATAAGACAATAATGGACATATGATGGTGTTCTTGGTTTATTTTCATTTGTAGCTTATTATGCAGTTTTACTTGTTTTTGTGTTTGTCTTCCAGTGTCCAGTGGACAATGACATATCAGAGGTTTTGAATAAAATAAGGCAGAAATGAGATGTAAATATAGTTCTTTGGATTCAATGGAATAGAGTCAACTCCGTGGCATCAGCTTGGAGCCCTGCAGCGTCATTCTTAAATTTCATCCACAGAGTTGGGATCATCCGACAGCGGTATCAATATGCAGCATCGCGATGCCAAATGGAGGTAATGAAGAACTCAAGTCAAACCGTGGATGACCACACCCCTGTGGCACCAATAACTTAGTACCGCATCATCGCCCTGTATTTTGTATTGTGATTTGGGCTATTTTGGAAGCACTATAAAAGGAAAGTTTCAACTATGGTTTGATAGTACGAAATTTATGAGAAAATATGTCTTGTTTGGAGATCAAAAACTCTCTTAACATAAGAGAATTCAAGACATCAACGAATGGAAAGAACTAAGAAGAGGAAAAAGAGAAGAAAATTTAAGAGTGGAGATTGACAACCTTCAACAATTAGTTTTCTCTTTTCTTATTCTTAGATTTCTTTTATTATATTGAAAATGATATTCTTATACTTCTTTACTACTATATCAACCCTATAATGGAACTCAATAGGTAGCTTTTAATTAATTAAATATCTCTTTGGTTGATATCGTGACCTTCTATTTAATATTGATTGAGTTTACTTATTCTTAATGCTTCCCATTACTTAGCTACCGATAGGGTTGATTGGCTAACAATAATGATATTGAAAAATGGAATTATGTATTTAAGAAAGGAAACCATAATGAAATTTGTTAGATGAAATTAAATGTTAAGACCTAGGTAATTCAACATATGAAGTAGTTCGTTAGCTGGATTACTGTGTAGAAATAGGAATACATCTACACGGCATGTGTAAAATTAATTAGAACTTGAGCTTAATGAATTCGTCATAGCTTAATTGGCAAAAGAATATAGTTAATTGAGCAAGACATGTATTTCTACTTGATATTCAGAAGAGGTTTGTAGATTAATTCGTGCTCTAGGTTGATAATTACTTATAGTTGTTTAATTAAAAGGAAATGAGAGAGATTGAAGTGAATTTTGTGGGAAAATTATGATCTTAGGCTTATCTTTAGGTGGTAATCTTATGTATTTAATTTTATCATTTATTTGCTTTAGTTTTAATGCAATTAGTTGTAATATCCCGAATATTTTGGAACGATTCTAGAAGATTTTCGAATTGAAGTTTAGAATTTGGAACGGGATGCTATTAGAAAATAAGAGTTTATATACTGGAAAATAGATCAGAATATTTTAAAGTGAAACTGTATGGCATTGGAAAACACGTGATTGCGAGAACCAGTTACGCGATTTCTGATTTTATCGTTATACGCATAAAAGTTTCTTATCTCGGCTATAAAAATAGCAAACGAACTCTGATTAAGCTTATACTTGAACCATCATACTCTTTTTTCAAGACAAACAACTTTCGTGTTGAACACTTTTCGAAATTTATATCAGAATGGCTTCAAAAATATGAATTTTTGAGAAAGCCTCATGACAGAGGCCTGATTGCAATTTCACGGGGGTCTGAACGTAAATATCAGAAACTCTTTTATAAATACCCATAAGTCTCTCTTAATTTCCAAAATGGCATAATTTCCATAAATCCCTAACTCGACCCCCCCGACCCCATTTCACATTTCGGATTTAGAGGGTCACGTCGGCGGCCTGCCGACCATCGTCGACCGGCACGACCAGCCAGAGGGGTGCGCCGATAACCCCTCCTCCTTGTGGTAGCCGGTGGCAGCCCCCAAGTCGCTTAAACGGCGATAAGGAGAGAGGAATGTGTGCATGATGAATTTTCCGATCCCGGCTCATTGCTTTGTTTCACGGCCTGAGTCACCTGCCAAATCGAAGCTCTCAGAGAGTACTACAAGTTGGCGGTCACAGATTTTCCATTCCATGCACGTGAAACGAGGAATGAAGATTTGGATGAATAGTGACTCACTGTGAACAGTAGCTCCGATCAAAATTTCTTCGATTCCAGCGCTTTCGTGGAATCGTTTGGAGTCTGTATGTGCCCTCGAAATCTCGGTAAGACCTCCAGATAAAAATCCACAAATTTTAAGTTTATAGTTAAATGTTCGGATGTATATATTAGCTTCGTAGAGTAGAGTATTAATATAAATTGAATTGTTTGAGTATTAGTATATTGAATATGAGCATTCGATAGAATCCGAGTAAAAACGGAACGCGTTTGACCGATCCGATAGAATATGTAAGTTTTCGGTAAAAATGAATTTTTGCGTATAATGATGTGTTTTGATTTTGATGATAGTTATGAGTTATTTATGATATTATGAATATGTTTGGATAAATTCGGGTAGGTTCGGAGGGTTTAGGACCCTTCCGTTGCGTTTGTGGAAACTTTTTCGGAAGATTTTCCAAAAATGCGTAAATCGAGAATTTATGTGAACTAATGACTTGGAATAGTTTGTAATGGTATTTTAAGATTATTGGAACTGAAACTTTGAAATCGGATGCGTTTTGGTTTTTCCGGAAAGATCTTGGATTTTGTCAAAGTCAGGAATTTTATTAAGTTACGATTCTGAGGGTATTTCGGCATTTGTTTTGGCAGATTTAACTAGGACCTGGAGTGCTCACGGAGCAAGGTAAGTAACACATGTGATGAGAACTTTAGTTGGTGAATTCATGTTATATATATATGATTGAAATGTTAAGGAATAAAAGAAGATAGTTAAAAGGTGGTTTTGGAGTAACGAGTTTGAGATTACATATGGTTAAGGTAATCGACCTCCACATGTATGAATGTTTATGTTATTGTTGTGATATGAAGTAAGATGTTAGATGAGGTTAATGTCTATAAGTATGTATTCATGTATGTCAGTGTATGAACCTGAAATGGTATGCATATGTATATGTGAATGAATATGCATATGTAATAGTATGTCTATGTACATGTCAATGAACAAGTATATGAATAAGCATTGGTTCATGATTTTGCATATGTATATGATGATAAGCTATGGACAATTTGAGTATATAACGGTAAAGAGAATAAGTCATGATTTTTGATTTTATATTGGCATGTGTAGATGTGCGTCATTGGGATAAGTTTGTCATTGATTAATGTATACGATTTAGCGGTATAAAGGTTGAGTTGGTATAGGCTAAGTCTTTTCCAAGTGATGGAAGTTTGTGATTGTTAGGATACGTATATGAAATGTGAATGTTGATTGATAAGTAAAGAATGTAGGGATTGTAAAGGTCATGGTATCGAATCCGAAGTAATGAATGTATTCATATGTTTGATATATATATATATATATATACGTATGTGTATGACGATTCTGAATGATAAAGCAATGTTTGTCATATATACGTTTGTGTATGAGAAATCGTGCTATGAGTTATGTTTTGTGATATGTGCTCATGTGTGTATGTTTAATTGGTTGATAGTTTCATGGTATAACAGTCGAGCTGGTTAGGAATCCATTCAGACGAAATTCATCTCATACATATTCTAAAATAGGTAATGAGTCTCGTATGAGCATTGTATGTGTAAGCCAGCCATATGTATGTATTGTTTGGTTATATTTTCTTGATGTATTGATTGTTATATATGCTTCGTTGTCGGTTGCACGATGACTGTATGTATGTTTAAGTGTTTCTGTGTGTGTGATAGAATTCATGATTTTTATGAACTATATATATTATTGTAGAATGAATGAATGATTTGAAAACCAGTGGGTATAAGATGATGTAAATGTGTTTGCTAAGTTGTTATCGTATGTTCGTATATGTGTAAGAATTCTAAAATTATATTTGTATGAGTAAAAGAGAAGTGAGTTAAGATATGTATGAATGCATATGAATCAAGCATGTTAAATCATTGTAAGGCTATCGGAACTGAAGGACGTTTGCATTAAAAGAGTTTGTTTCAAAATGATGAAAGTTTGATTGACTTGTCCATTTGATGATGTTCCAAAAATGGATATTTGTGATAAAAGTATAGATGCATGACTTCATATTTCCATATGGAAATGGTTTCGATGTGTGATTTCGAATTCATGCTTCGTGTGCTTTGAATGTCTAGTCATGATATTGATAACATGAAATTTGTAAATATGAAAATTTGATATTGGTAAAATATAAAGGATAATAGATAACTGATAATCCTAAAACTAAATATAACTTGTTAATTCTGAAAGACTTATGATGTGGTTGACTTGTATGTTCTGTTTATAGTGCTAGCATGGTTACTTACTGAGTTTTTAAAACTCACACCAAACCAGTTTGCTAGTTTTGTAGGTTGGCTTCCAGAATAGTTAACCACGAGAGCTTTGGAAGTCATGCTCGAGACGCGGATCACCCAAGCAGCAGTCACCCTCGCAAGGGTCCTGGGAGAAGTTTTAGTCGTTTAGGACATTTGATTTATTGTTTTATTTGTCGTGTTGAGCACGCTGTTTGTAAATATTAAGTAAATGTTTTGATTTCTTATGATGTTGTGGGCATAGCCCTTGAGTGTTGATAGATGATATGGGCATAGAGCCCTTAGGTCATGATTTTGATTTGTTGGTGTGAACCTGAGATTTATTTTGATATATGATGTTTATTTCAGGTTCGTTTTAGTGCTGGACTGAGATCCAGGTTGTCTAGTTTTAGGATACATCATGCCGGAATTTTTATAAATTTAGAGGCTTATGAAGATTGGTCAATCTTGTCTCCTGCCGGTAGCGTCATGCTTCTGACGGGATATTACATTAGTTTAAATTTTGAGGCTTATGAGATTTATTAGTGATCTAGGCCAACTTAATTTCGTCAATTGTATTAGTTAAAACAACAAACCATAATTACATTCATATTAATTTTTCTTAATTTCACAATAATTACGAAAACAAATTAAAATTCTCTCAACCCTCTTACCCGACCCCCCTCCTCCGTTTTTAGTATATAATTTAGTTCGCTTAAATATTAACTTTGTTTCAGGAACTTGGACTTGGCCCCTCCATTCCACTTCATGTTGTTCTCCATGATTGGATCAGACATACCGATGGGAAGCTAAGCTTTAATTTCATGGGTTTGTCAAACTGTTGCAAGGTGTTTCCAGCCGAACCATATATGGTAAAGCCATGTTGAAGAGTAAAGCTAAGCAACCTTAGGTAGTAATTTCTTCTGCTCACTTCGTTGCTAGACGAATCTCTTGAGATGATGATAACATTCACACATCTTCGAGAGAAAGTTGCAAGCTTGCAATGAACACGGCAACAACATCACCCCTCTACCTTTAGCAATGACAGATAATTATAATTAATAATAATATCATAAAAATCAAGTACAAACACCGTCACGAAACATATCGTATCAAATTATATCATAAACGATATACGTAATTTTTTTTAAATCATTCTTTTCCTAAAATATAAATATGTTTAAATCAAAGATAAATCTTTGTAAACGTGATGAAAGATCATATATATATATATATCATTCAAAATCATTCTATAGTAAATAAAATTTTCAAAATATTTATCAAGTGTCCGCTCCCTTTGACAAATGACAATGGCAGAGAAATATAATAAAGAATTCACACAATCTAGTTATGTGAGGAGATTGAAGTGCCTGGAAATTGCAGGCGAAGCCATTGATTCATTTTAAGGTTGCAGAAGCTATAATTGGCAATGCATGTAAAGATACAGTTGATCAAAAATATTGATACTATCTCGATACATGTCCCACTTACACTGTCCAACTTTTGTTATTTTAGCTGGCATTTGTTTCTCATGAATTGAAAATGAATGCTATACTTACATTATTCTTAAGGTAAAAAATACATAAGATGACTAATAAATAAATTTTACAATATATTTTTAACAAATTCTAAAAATTACCTATTCTTCGATCATTTATGGTCTGTCTGAACTTGAGCAGCTTAATCCGAAATCAGTACCAAATTGTGTTAATTTATGATTAATCGGAAATAATCATGGATTAATTAAGAAATATAAAATTGATATTTCACATAATTGATAATAATAATAAAATCTCTTAACATCTTCAAAAATCACTATAAATCATTCATTTAAGATGTAAAAATGCTAAACAATTTAAAAGTTTTTAATCAAGTTAATATGAATATTGATCATTTTGATACAAATAAAAAAAGTTATTATTGTTTGATAAAATATAATATATTTAGGATATTGATATTATTATCCTAGTAATAATTCTTTTAAATTGAAGCATATTCTACCTGTTTTTCATCTTTTCTAACGGAATCGTTTTATTTTTCACACAAAATCATCTATCAAAACTCCAAAAAATATTATAAATTTAGAAATAAATTAAAAATGAAATCCGAGGTTAAAATTTCCCGAAAATCAGTCTTTTTAAAGCGGTCAATATCGACCATATTTGAATCACTCAAATAACGATTTGCGATTAAGCACCCATCAATGGAGACTTAAATAACACAACCGAAGAAGAGATGCCTCAAGCTCTTCTTTTGCATGATAAAATGATCCGGAAAGCTTTCTAGCTGATGTTGTTACCTACTGTGTGCTGTGCTTATTAAAAAAAAACACTGTTACTACTATAGGCTGCTGAACTTACAAAAGTGATAAAGCAAGTTCGAATATTGGTTAGCTCAACCCACATCCAGTATCAGCAAGTTCCAATAAGGAGAAATAAGCAACCATATCCACATAACATTGATAAGAATAAGATTTATATAGCATATAATAAACATTTCTTCAACACTGATGATTTATATAGCATATAAAAATTATTCAACACTGACAAAGCATGTAGTCCCAAGGCTTATGAGGTGATGCATACGAGATTGCTCTCAGAGCAGACTATGGTGACCCCCTAGAAAACTATTTTGAGTCAATTCTGCAATCCAACTCCAAGGTTTAGACTTGCAACAGAAGTCGGCGCATAAGATTCTTCACTTTGTATGAACTCAACGTACAATTCCAACCAGGGTTGAAAAATATGCCAATTTCTCTATAAAGCGTGCACCTATAATTAAGCTGATGGATGACAAGAAATGTCACCAATTATAACAAAGGAAAATGAAGTAAATACATCTTTAGATTAGTTTGCTACATCAACTGCATAATAGATTTCCTACACCATATATATGAACTTGTCCACAAAATCTACTTCTAAAGCTTACTAAATTCGGATACAACATAACTGAAACATCAATCCCACAAACAATTAATTACCTGATATGCTCTTGTGATAATTATATGAGAGATGATGGTTAGACTTAATAAAAGGCATTCATTACAACTTCAAGAAGTTTCCATCCCCAATTCTAAAACCACATTTACTATCTTGTCGAAAGCCTTTGATGCAGATCATCAGCTAATGCCTGCCTCAAGCCCTCCCCAAAATAATAGAACTGCTTCTCGCTCTCAAGAACCCTTGCAAGAGGTCCATTCTCATCAGGCTCCTTCCACAGCTCAGGCTCTGGCTCCCTAGCAATCTGACACAAGTTATGCAAAACACAACACGCAACAATAGTCTGCGGCGCATGATTAATCCCCACATTCAAATCCTGCAAAATCTTCCACCTCGCTTTCAACAACCCAATTGCCTCCACAACCACATTCCTTCCTTTCATCAACATCCCATCAAATAAATTCTGTGCAGGCGTTCCTGCCCCATTTGGCGAAAAAGGGGTCATCAAAAACGACAATAAAGGATAACACCAATCACCTACTACATAAGGCCTCACATGATGACCCCTTACATTAATCACCTTATCCCACACAATATCCCCCGAAATCAACCTGTTATACAACAGACTATCCCTGAAATGGGCACTATCATCAGTTCCACCCGACGCCTTCACACAAACATCCCAGAAAATCTTCTTATGATCAGCTACAACCTGAAGCAAAACCGAATTATACCCATATTTACACCTATACTGATTCTGATTCGACGAAGCATGCTTCAATTTCCCATTACTAATCTTAATATGACTCCCATCAATGGCCCCACATATATTCGGCAACGATGTGAGTTCCTCGAAACCCTGAGTCGTTTCAATCAAACGACGCCGGCTTATTGGGATTTTAATAAATTCATGGTACAACTTAGTTGCTAAAAGACGAGTGACCATGTTAGTAATTTTAGAGACCAAGTAGGGTTCAAGAGAGTACCGAGAAGCTAGGGTTTTAGCAGAGAGGCCGTGGGCGAGACGGGAGAGGACCATAGCGACGGCATAATCGGACGGAAGAGAGAGATTAGAGGCGGCGATGTAGGGTTTTAGCTTCTCGACGACGGTGGTGAAGACGGGATACGACAAGCCGTAGAGAGACCGCCAGTGGGCTTCGCGAAGCGGGGCTTCCAAAGACCAGATGTGTTCGGTGGTGAGCGCGCGGAAGGCAGAGACGGAGTAGTCGGACGTGTCGTTTTTGGAGGAGGAAGCCGCAGCTGAAGCTGATGCAGCGGCGTCGTTTTTGGAGGAGGATGAAGTTTTTTGTTTGGAGGCGGAGAGGAAGGAGAGGAGGGAGGAGAGAGTGAAGAAGATGAGGGGGGCGGCGGAGGATGAGGTGAGGAGGGAGTTTGAAGAGGTAGCGGATGACGTGGCGGAAGAGGAGGAGGCGGCGGTGGTGGTGGAGGAGAGGAGGGAGGTGGCTGGGTCTAGGGAGTTGTGAAGGTGGAGGAGATTTGAGAGCATTAGCATGAATGTTTCGTCCATTGTCACTTCAGATTCTGAGGTTGCTGTTGCTGTTGCTGTTGCTGCTGCTGGTGGTTAGGTTTTGTTGCGGTGGCCGTTCAGATCATGCGCGGATTTATGAAGCTGATGAATCCCGAATCATTTAAACGTTTTGATTTGCCGATTTGGATGGTATGATGAAAATAAGGGCTTGCCGGTGCCGCCTGCAACGGGTTGGATGGGTCGGATCGTCCTTCAATCCTTTTTTATTTTTAAAAAATAAAAATAAAAAGGGTAATAATAAATAGCTCCATATTTTAAAGTAAAATTACAATGAAAAATATAATTCATATATCTTTTTTCATGAGTCCCTATTTCCAATAGAGATGGTAAAATTCAAATCTGAATTTGATTTATGGATTTAAATCCGAAAAAATTATTCGAATCTGTATGTATGGATTCGTATCCGTGTGGGTTTGGAAATTTCACATCCAAATTTGGATTTTTAAAATTTCCTACCATCCATACTAATTGGTGATTAGTTTACAATTTAGATATTAGCTTTTTAAACGTATAATTTTCATGAAATGGAATGTAGTGATACAACATCTGAACAATACACAATCAACTCCAACTCCAACTCCGACTTTACTATGAATCATTTTTAGTTATTTCAATGGTTATTAATATTTTATTGCTAAATTTATGATAAAATAATATTTGGATATTATAAATTTTAAAATATTATATTTTACTATTAAATTTATACTAAAATAATATTTTTATATTTTTTTTTATTAAAAGCTTAGTTAACCATTGAAGAAAAAGCGGCAAAGATATAAAATTTTTGGATATATTTGAGTTTGACTTCACATAGCAGGGAAGAAAATAACAAAAATAAAAAGCAAATATGTCCACCGAAGATAAGTTACAAAGATTTTAAGAGTTTTTCCTCACTGACTATTTCTCTTCTTTTCTTTTTTAATACCGTAGGAATATACAAAATTAACAGAAAGAAGTTGATTTTTTTTGTTTACTTAAGCTCATCCAAAAAGACTCCAACTAGTTGAAGGAATCTCATATTTATAAACATATATCTTAATAATGAGGATATTATAATCCGCTTCTATTGAGCTTTCACACATCAATGAGAGAACTGACTCTGATACCATTTATATACATATATCTTTAAATACATAACAAAACTAACTGAAACATAACTTACTTGAGTCGATCTTTTCGTTATTATGTATCATCTTTACTTTATCTTCTAATTTTCAGAGTACTATTTCAAATCACATGTTGGAAGAGAAATTGTGATTCACCATCAAAGAATCTTTTGGAATAAATAATAGGAACACCCTCTATATAAGAATATATTGTAATTTTTTTTTCCCTTTATTCTCTCTACGGCGCTTCATGTTTATAGTACACCATGAAAGATGATATGATAGGGATAAAGTTTATAAAAGATATGTTGATGGTGTTTTCAGGACCTATGTTATTTAAAAAGTACGGCAGGGGTAAAAATGGTAATTCCCTTCTTGGGCGAGATCATTAAAGCCGACCCGGCCACTATACAGTAAGAGACCGAGCACTTGATGATAGGTGACCGACCACTTGAGATCGGATGACCGGCCATTATCAGATCGACAACAGCATTCTCAGTTCAAAGGACTATTATGACCGACCTCATGAAGACCGACCAGATAGCGAGATATGCTCCAGAAGATGACACCCTATTCTTGCGGATAAGATGACAAGTTATCCTATTTTCATGGGGAAAACTGGTGAGTCAGAGTTCTATTAGGATAAAGAAAATAAAGGTATTTTTGATTAGGAATCCTTATGAGAAAAGAGAATAGTTTTGACTAGGAATCCTTATGGGAAAATGGAATAGTTTCAACTAGGAAATTCTTGTAGGATAAGGAATCTGATTTCTTCACTATTATAAATAGAAGGGTAGAGTGTGCATAAGGGGGGAAAGTAAAAAAGTGGAGATCAATATCATTATTGTGAGACTTGTAAACAAAAGAGAGAGCTGAGAAGCGTGTTTGAGTAATAAAAGTATCATCCTTTTTGTGCCCGTGGACGTAGGTCGGATCCAAATCCACCGAACCACGTTAAATCTCCTTGTTGATTGGTGTATTTATCTGTCTTCTGCTAAGTTTGCTTTTGGTCCCCCATAACCAAACAAATTCACTATTGAGGGAGGATTAGTCTCGTGAGTAATATTCCCATATTGCCCCTGTGACCAAAATCAGCCGTCAACAGTTGGCGCCGTCTGTGGGGACTCAACGAAAAGCAGCCGCGTGGTAAGACAATGGCAGAAGGTGGAAATCGCCAGTCATCGGGGAGTTCAACAGCAGAATGGATGGAGAAAATGGAAGAAAATATGAGGAAAGATAGGGAGGAAAATCAAATCCTTCTGAAATCCATGATGAACAAACTGGAGAGGATGAAAGAAACGAATAATGAGAAACTTGAAGCCGGAACCAGTCGGAGGAGAGGCGAAATAGCGGAAGGAAAAAGGGTCGCAGATGTGAGTGATGGCGAAGAACCGAGGAGGAAGGGTTCCTACGGATTGAGGTCCGTAGTGGTAGAAAAAGATTTACAAACGGAGGATACGTGGGAAGAAGAAGAGGGGAGACAGTCGCCAGATTCATCATGTGATGGCCCTCGCGATACTAGAAGGGGAAACATGAAGGATAGTGAAACTGGACGGGAAGTCTCAAATCATGAGGAACGCTGCACCCGTGGTGACAGACGCGAAGGAGGCCGCGGGAGGCATCATAGTGACACAGATGGCAGTATAAAGTCTTGGTTAAGAAAAGAAATGGCCAAGTGGGGAGTAAACCTCAAAACTGATACATCAGATGCTCGGGACGACGAGGTTGAATCTCCCTTCACAGAAGAAATAAGGTCGACAAAATTCCCAAGACGTTTCAACATGCCATCCATGACGCCCTACAAAGGTCATTCAGATCCAAAGTCCCATATTGAAAGTTTTGTCCTATTAATGGAGGTCCAAGGAGTAGTAGGGGATGCCGTTTGCAAAGTTTTCCCCTAACCTTGGGAGGATCTGCCATTATGTGGTTCAGAAGTCTAGCCCCAGGGAGCATCGGAAGCTTCACGCATCTCATGAAGTCATTTGTTCGGCACTTCAAAGGGGCATGCGTCCCAAAGAAAATGGTGGGAGGATTGAGACTGATGAAGCAGGGGGATGATGAGCCCCTGAGGAATTTTATTGAAAGGTACCACAATTTGGTGCTCGAGGTCGGAGCGTACGAGTCATCGGAAGCGCTAGAAAGTCTCAAGGGAGGTCTGAAGGTCGGGAAATTGTGGACTCACCTGAGGATTCAAGACGTATCGGATTATGCCACTGCCCTGAAGTTGGCCAGGAAGTTTATCTTAATAGAGGAGGAGAAAAAGATTGTCCAGAGAGTAGACACCCGAAATGCTAAGATACTCAGGTCAGACAATCAGTGGGATTCAATCAGAATTTTGAGGAGACCGATCCCGGAGCAGAAGAAACTCAGACCGACACCTCCGAGTAGTAATGTTCAAGAGATAAAGTCATATGTCCAAGTCAACCGTGTCTCGGGGAGGACAATATACACCCCCCGAACAAACCTATGGCCCAGATAGTTCGGGAAATCCAGGATAAAGGTCTGTTGGCCGAGCCTAATTTGAGGAGGTTCCCAATTGATGAGGGAAATAGTAGGGCATACTGTATTTACCATAACGTAAGGGGACATGTCACTAATGGGTGCAGAGACCTGCGGGAGCAGGTGGAAGACTTGGTGAAAGAAGGCTATCTAAGTGTGTACATAGACCATTCGATTTTTGAGGTCGACCAAGTTGATAGCGGAAGTCATCCGGTCGGATGCGTGGAATGTTGAGATGCAGAGAGGATGTATTAAGAAGAGTCTTGCTTGTAGTGACCCTTGTAGAGTTGCAAGAAAGGAAACAGATCCAAAAAAGGTGAGTAAGACCTCTTCTGTCTTTGGTTGACATTTGATTATGCTTGTTTGTTATGGCCCACACAATGGTTTTGATGTTTCTTTCCGGCTCGGGTTTGCTCTTATACCGCCGAGACCGATGTTACTTTCCGGCTCGGGCCTGCTCTTGTACCGCCGAGACCGATGTCTCTTTCCGGCTCGGGGTCGGGTTACGTCCCACCGAGTCGTGCTTATTGGCCTGGGGACGGAACATTCCCCCAGAACCAAATGTCTCTTTTAGCTCGGGGTCCTCAGAATATTCAGGGACATACTCGATGCATAGGATCCGTGAGAAGCATAGCACGGGGATGGATGATACCTCAGTGGCGATTGCTTGCTCTAGTGTTGCCGAACATAAGGAGGAACATGCCCTTAATGTGTCGAGCACTCTTTTTACCCGATGTAACGGATCCGTGGGAAAGCATAGCACGAGGGATGATGATGTCCCCGTGACGATTGCTAGCTCCAGTGATGCCGGACCTAAAGAGGAATATATCCTTAGCATCCCGGACACTCTTTGATCCATTCATCATTTGGATCCGAGAGAGGCGCAACACGGGGATGCGTTGTGCCCCTGTAGCGTGTGCCTGCTCCAGCGTGGTAAGGAGGAGCCCTCGTACAATACACAGGCTCCACAGTGACCCAACGTGTAGAGGATGTGCCCTTACCATTCAAACGCTCTACTAATCCAAATCCTGGTTCGCCGGGACACTGAATTGAAAGATTCAGAATTGTGTTTTGGAAACCGCGGACAGAACGCTGTTTTAAGGAATCCGTGCTGTTGTTTATGCTTGTGAAAAAAGTTTTGCTTTGGGACAAGTGCTAAGTCACCCCCACCTTTTGATTTTATCTTCGAAAGTTTTGTTTTTATTTTTTCATCAGTCTGACAAAGGGACGCCCAAGTCAGATTCGATAGGGTTTTAAAGATGGATACACTTCTCATCTGAAAAAATCTCAAGGATTAACAAGTACTCGGGGCTGGATTTGTTCCGCCAAGGCTACTTGGTTAATCGGCTCGAGGCTGGATTCGTTCCGCCGAGACCACTTGTTTCTTTCCGGCTCGGGTCTGCTCTTGTACCGCCGAGATCGATGTTTGTTTCAGCTCGGGGTCGGGTTACGTCCCACCGAGTCGGCTTCTTCGGACTGGGGACGTAACATTCCCCCAGGTCCAAGTGCCTTTCTCAGCTCGGGGTCGGGGTACGTCCCACCGAGTCAGCCCTACGGACTGGGGACGTAACATTCCCCCAGGTCCAAGTGCCTTTCTCAGCTCGGGGTCGGGGTACGTCCCACCGAGTCAGCCCTTCGGACTGGGGACGTAACATTCCCCCAGGTCCAAGTGCCTTTCTCAGCTCGGGGTCGGGGTACGTCCCACCGAGTCAGCCCTTCGGTCTGGGGACGTAACATTCCCCCAGGTCCAAATGCCTTTCTCAGCTCGGGGTCGGGGTACGTCCCACCGAGTCAGCCCTTCGGACTGGGGACGTAACATTCCCCCAGGTCCAAGTGCCTTTCTCAGCTCGGGGTCGGGGTACGTCCCACCGAGTCAGCCCTTCGGTCTGGGGACGTAACATTCCCCCAGGTCCAAGTGCCTTTCTCAGCTCGGGGTCGGGGTACGTCCCACCGAGTCAGCCCTTCGGACTGGGGACGTAACATTCCCTCAGGTCCAAGTGCCTTTCTCAGCTCGGGGTCGGGGTACGTCCCACCGAGTCAGCCCTTCGGTCTGGGGACGTAACATTCCCCCAGGTCCAAGTGTCTTTCTCAGCTCGGGGTCGGGGTACGTCTCACCGAATCAGCTCTTCGGACTGGGGACGTAACATTCCCCCAGGTCCAAGTGCCTTTCTTAGCTCGGGGTCGTGGTACGTCCCACCGAGTCAGCCCTTCGGTCAGGGGACGTAACATTCCCCCAAGTCCAAATACCTTTCTCAACTCGGGGTCGGGGTACGTCCCACCGAGTCAGCCCTTCGGACTGGGGACGTAACATTCCCCTAGGTCCAAGTGCCTTTCTCAGCTCGGGGTCGGGGTACGTCCCATCGAGTCAGCCCTTCGGTCTGGGGACGTAACATTCCCCCAGGTCCAAGTGCCTTTCTCAGCTCGGGGTCGGGGTACGTCCCACCGAGTCAGCCCTTCGGTCTGGGGACGTAACATTCCCCCAGGTCCAAGTGCCTTTCTCAGCTCGGGGTCGGGGTACGTCCCACCGAGTCAGCCCTTCGGTCTGGGGACGTAACATTCCCCCATGTACAAATACATTTCTCAGCTCGGGGTCGGGGTACGACCCACCGAGTCAGCCCTTCGGACTGGGGACGTAACATTCCCCAATGTCCAAGTGCCTTTCTCAGCTCGGGGTCGGGGTACGTCCCACCGAGTCAGCCCTTCGGTCTGGGGACGTTACATTCCCCCAGGTCCAAGTGTCTTTCTCAGATCGGGGTCGGGGTACGTCCCACCGAGTCAGCCCTTCGGACATGGGACGTAACATTCCCCCAAGTCCAAGTGTCTTTCTCAGCTCGGGGTCGGGGTACGTCCCACCGAATCAGCCCTTCGGTCTGGGGACGTAACATTCCCACAGGTCCAAGTGCCTTTCTCAGCTCGGGGTCGGGGCACGTCCCACCGAGTCAGCCCTTCGGTCTGGGGACATAACATTCCCCCAGGTCCAAGTGCCTTTCTTCATTCGGGGTCGGGTTATGTTCCACCGAATCAGCCATTCGGACTGGAGACGTAACATTCCCCCAGGCCCGAGCATCTCTCACAGCTCGAGACATGATCACATGCCATCGAGCACATCATCGTTAGCTCAGAGGCAAAATTTTCTCCTCACAATCGAGATTGGATCAGTCAGGGGTCAGTACCTCCAAATCTCTGGTACAGATATTACAGATGAGGAGTCATTTTTACTTTGGACAACAAGAGGAACTTCATCTCCTGATGGAACGACCCAAGTAAGCAATTTGCTTTGAGGTGGAGAATCGTTCTAAATAGGGTCAGCATCTCCAATAACCGAGGATATAAAGATATAAACAGAAGACTTAGTTGATGGCGAATGCAATTTCTCTGCGGTTCTTGGAGTGACCACCGACGGATTCATCGGCACACCATCTTTTTTATAGTTCCCGGCATCAACTCACAAACTCGTTGTTACCGAGAACTAGGGGATAGATGTTGATGGTGTTTTCAGGACCTATGTTATTTAAAAAGTACGGCAGGGGTAAAAAGGGTAATTCCCTTCTTGGGCGAGATCATTAAAGCCGACCCGGCCACTATACAGTAAGAGACCGAGCACTTGATGATAGGTGACCGACCACTTGAGATCGGATGACCGGCCATTATCAGATCGACAACAGCATTCTCAGTTCAAATGACTATTATGACCGACCTCATGAAGACCGACCAGATAGCGAGATATGCTCCAGAAGATGACACCCTATTCTTGCGGATAAGATGACAAGTTATCATATTTTCATGGGGAAAACTGGTGAGTCAGAGTCCTAGTAGGATAAAGAAAGTAAAGGTAGTTTTGATTAGGAATCCTTATGAGAAAAGGGAATAGTTTTGACTAGGAATCCTTATGGGAAAATGGAATAGTTTCAACTAGGAAATTCTTGTAGGAGAAGGAATCTGATTTCTTCACTATTATAAATAGAAGGGTAGAGTGTGCATAAGGGGGGGAAGTAAAAAAATGGAGATCAATATCATTATTGTGAGACTTGTAAACAAAAGAGAGAGCTGAGAAGCGTGTTTGAGTAATAAAAGTATCATCCTTTTTGTGCCCGTGGACGTAGGTCGGATCCAAATCCACCGAACCACGTTAAATTTCCTTGTTGATTGGTGTATTTATCTGTCTTTTGCTAAGTTTGCTTTTGGTCCCCCATAACCAAACAAATTCACTATTGAGGGAGGATTAGTCTCGGGAGTAATATTCTCATATTGCCCCTGAGACCAAAATCAGCCGTCAACAAGATATACTCTTTATCATGTCATATGATGGAGTTCGTCTCAAACTCTATTTTGATTAGAGATATTTTCATAATCCTATAGTATTTGAGATAGCATTAATCTTATCACATTTTGTGATGACGTTCATCTTAAACTCTATTTTGATAAGGGGTGAGTATCGGTTCCGATTCGACCCAATTTTTAGGATAAAGAGTCGGAACTGATTCTTTTAGGATCGGTTCCAGCTCTAAAAATATGGAACAAAATTTAAGCTATCTGATTTCGATTCTTCAATGATAAGAACCGGAATTGGACCATTTAACCGAAACCGGAACTTATTTTAGTGTTTGCTGCTTGCTGTTGTTTGCACAACATAAAATAATTCGGTTGCTTGTTGGCCATTTGGCGTTTGAAACTGTGCAAGAGCATAGCAAGTATGCAATTGTCAGTAAGGCCACCTCTATTCATGCTTCTGCGAGTAATAAAAGCAATAATGCAAATGCTAATTGCAATAACAACAAAGTTATTGATGATGATGACAAGCAAAATTACAGCCAGATTCCTCATCCAATGGGTAACAAGACGCGGAATGAAATGCATAATGTAGTTACAATTGCAGTTTTATATGTTAATTATAATACTCTATTTAAATCCGGACGAAATCATAATCGAATCGAAATCGAATCCGATTTTGCACATCCCTAATTTTGATTAGAGATATTCTCTTAATCCTATAATATTTAAATGAGATAACATTAACCTTATCTATATGGTTGATGTTCTTAGGCTTGAGCCTAGTCAAACTCAACACGGGTGACTTAACTTAACTCCAAAATCTAACAAATGCTAATATGCTATTTAGAAGTTTATTTCATGAATAGTTAGATGTTTATTGAGGATCTAAATTCATATAACGACAGCATATAACTTGAGCTTTTATCAAGCACTTAAAAATCAAAGCTCCATAACGAGTAGAAATGGAAAATTAAGTTGTTAAAAATTTTGCAAGACTTGAAAGGGAACAGTTATAAACTAAGCTCTCGTTTGTAGTTGTTTTAAACTACAGGGTCCTAGATATTATTAAACCAAAATATAATTGGAAGATACTAACCCGGTCGGTTCACTAAAGATTCTTTCAAACCAAACCCGTTCGGCTTTTTCGTAAAGAAGAGGAGAGAGAAGGAGATCAATTATAATTGTTGATAATTATCAATGAATTGCTCAGGTTCTTGCAATCGATTTCACTGTGACGGGAGGTATCTTCAAACCCATCTCTCTGCTTCAAAACCCCAATTGGTGCATGAATTTTCTAGGATTCCTACAATGATTTGAGGAGAATACTATCAGTTGATTTAATTGCGATATGAATTAGAAAACTGAAAGTAAAGACTTAAGCTTTTAGCTAAAATTTTTATTCAGTATCGTTGCTATTGGTCCAAGGTTTTGGATCAACCGAAGCTTTCCAGCACACAGTTGTTTACTTGGACAGTGATGATTATATTTGCTCCTTTTTATTGATGTTTTCGGAGTTAATGTCGTGGCTCGGTGATACAGGGTTTAAGATCTCATATTTAGGTCTTAGGATTTTCAACGATTTCAAAAAAAAAAAATGTTTTAAGAGGACGTGTTTGATATTGTTACCTACGTTAATAATTGACTACTTTGTGTATATTATAATTATTTGGGACAATCGGGATTTTACCTGCTCCGCTTAAGTTAAGAAGAGATAATTTGACGGTATAATTTTTCAACGACGTATTTTTATATTGTTACTTGCATTAATAAGTGACTGCACTTTGTGTATATTATAATTGTTTGTCTATAAGTTAATGAATTTGGATTTTTTTTTTTTTTTTACAAATTTTTTTCATTTTTAAGCTATAGTTATAAACCGTCTGACACGATTGAGAGTTACAGATGAACTGATTTCATTCTTGGGTTTGTTTCTTTGTTTCACACTTTTTCTTTTGCTAGTATTGGGTTAACCAGGGTAACAAATGGTGTAACTTCTGCAAAATCTACATATCAAACGATCCTTCTAGCATTAGAAACCATGAGCTTGGTCAACGTCATAAGGAAAATGTACAGAAGAAGCTTGCTGATACGAGGAAAGAGAATGCTGCTAAGGAGAAGGAGCACAAGGAGACAGCCCGTGCCCTCGAACAGATTCAAGCAGTAAGTGCAATTTAGGCATATTTCTCTTTCAGAGATGGTGGTCCTTTATTGACTGTGGGAAATATTTTAAGTTTCACATGCAACATAATATTGTAGTGTCTTGTCCTTATTAAACTTGAATATGCATTAAGATAATCAATTTTGATAAATTCATCAATTTTTCCATGTGTTTTTAGGATATTATATATGAAGTGGCAAGTTATGAAAAAGTTCTGATTGATTGAAGAGTTTAGCTTGTAACCCTTGATGTAAATTAAATTTCAAATATCTAGTTTTAAGGCTATAGTGCCACTTAATTGACCTAGTTAAAGATTAGTAAAAATTGGTGAAATGCAATTAGATAAGCTGTGGAAGAAACTTATGCAAGTGTTATGGGATCATTCCTTTTGCATGTATTCTTTTACTGAAGTGCTGATGTAATATGTATGAATGCATTTTTTGTCAAGACTCATTATTTTCTTTAATTTTCAATGTCTTCTTCCAGAAAGCCAAGCGTAGCTACCAGAAGGATGTAGCAAATCAGGAGGCCAAAAATTCTAATGCCCTTACTTTGAATGATCATGAGAGTCTAATGCCCTTGCTTTGAATGATCATGAGAGTAAGTATGAATTATAAAGTTGAACCATTAGCTCTATTATCATGAAAAGTTTTGAATTTTGATAGAATAGAAATGATTTAATTATGTCTCATCCATGGCAGGGAAACTTGTTTCTCTAATATGAATAATTGCTTGAATAGGTCTGCCATTTAGGTTGCGCGATCCTCATCTCTTTTAGTCTACTTAGGGCTATTGATTGAACTAGCTTCTTGCTGACAGCTTGACTTGTGAAGCTTCACTCGCTAAGCCATTCCAGGCTTGATTACTTGGGGCTATTGATCTGATCAGGTTTTGTTATGGTTGAGTCAGGCCTATTGCAATTTCAAAGTTGTGGATCTTGTAAAAATTTAAAAATAGGAAGCTTCAAAAGAAAATTGTTATGTTGCTGCTATTAATTAGCATTGATAAGTGCTAGGAATATATCATAAATTTAAATGTGAAAGAAAGTTTTAACCATTAACTCTTTTATGCAAGTCAAGTATATTGAGTTTGGCTAGACATTGATAAACAATCTTAATCTTGGTTGGACTTTTGATGTATCTGAGCATGAAAAGCCCAATAAGTAGATGCACTTTTTCCCCTTTGGCAATTATATTTGTGGTCAATTGTCTCATACTCCTATGGTTGGATCACCATGTTGTCTCGTTAACAACCTCGTGTCTCTAGCCTAGGTCTGATCTCCATTTTGTGAGTGGTTGTTCTTCACTTTTCTTCGCACCATTTGGGGTAAGCTTCAGCTTTTTATTTCACCAGGTTCTGCTTTCTTATCTTGTGTTTTTGTTTGTTATGAACATGTAAGTTGATGATTTATCTAGCTTACCAGAAAACAACATGCTCTCCGGTTTAAACTGCTTGAAACCGTTACTTCTATTTGTCATTTTATTAGGATTATGAGGCTGGCGATTGATCACAGGTCTGGAATACTAGTAATGGCATATAACATTTTTTAATTGGTAGAATATATCAAGAAAAATGCACTTCGTACAATATTGTTTGGAATTGACTAAGCAACGGTTACCATCTTATATATTAACACCTTGATGTGAGTCCTTGTTACCACCGTGAGTACATTGCTAAACTCTAGAAATCTCTGCCTCAGAGCAATGAGGACACAGTGGAAGCTTTTATTATGAGAAATGTTAACTCCTTTTTTAGAACATTTAAATGTAGATAAAAATGTCATAGCTGGAGAACTTTGGGAAACAAGGACTGTAAACCAGCTATATGACGTAGGAATGGCCTACTAGGGTGATGAAACTGGACGGAGTTTCAGTTTGTATACGACAGTTTGAAGAATATCAGAATCATGCCAACTTTTTAGTTCACAAATGTTGGTGATGGTTTTGTTAAATGGCTGCATAGGTATCCAAATGTGCTATATTCTTGTTTCATTTTTCTTTTTGCTAAATCATCTGATTTTACCATGTGATTGAGAATGTTAAATGTGGGAATCGATTGATATTTTATATTATTCATAACTCTATTTGTACATTGCCACGTCCATCAATTTGCACAAATAAAATTCTTACTGGAAATGTATAAATAATAGAGGCGATTTTATGATCAGACACTCTCTCTGTTTGGGCCCTTGGCAGGCATCTTTATCCTTCTTGCCAAAAATTTATCATCAACGACCTTTATGGCAATACCCATTTTGTACCAATTAGCACCGTAGTCCGTAAGATTTACGGTCCCTGTATCATCACCACCAACCAAGCTTAGCGGATATCAGATATACTACTAAAATCATTAATATATATATATATATATATATAATATATATATAATATATATATATATATATATATTATATATATATATATATATATATATATGTATATATATATATATATGTGTCTTTTTTGGGTACCCGTAGCGGATATTCGCTAGGTATTACTAATTACCTAACTCACACCAAACTTGAGCAAATTTTAGTTTGTATTATCATATCTACACAAATATTTACCAAATCATACTTGCATCGAGCATGTATTAGCAGATTTGTAAGAAAAATTGTCATCTTTACTTGTGAGTAAGTAGGTTAAAAACTGGACACATGGTTCGTGAGTTTAAAAAATGTCATAGACAAAGAAATGATGACCAACAAATCTAAATTGAGATATTATTCATAAAATATTAAAATTCAACCAGTTATTAAATATTTAAGGTAATCTTTCAACATGATGGAGAAGTAGATTGAGCTATTATTGATAAAATATTAAAATTCAATTAGGTTCAAGTAACAGTGGTAATGGGTCGGGCTCGGGTCGGGCTTATCAAGGAAAATATTAGCCCGGGCCAGGGAAAAGCCCGACCCGAGCATCTGTCGGGCCGGGCCCGAGTCCGGGGGTTTATCCGACCTGTTTTTTTTAAAAAAAAAATTAAAACTTTACAAATACCATATATATTCATACTATATGCAAAGACAATTCACAAATACATCAAAAGTTTCATTGATAAACTAACAATCCAAATACTACAAACAAATGCAAATGCTACAAACATATTAAAGTATATATATGATTTTGATTTTTTTTTTAAGCCCAGGCCGACCCGGCACAGGCTTAATATGCTAAGCACGACTTGAGCTCGAGCCCGAGTCGGGCTTCTCAATCTAGGGCCCGGCCCAGGCGGGCCGGACCGAGTCCGGGCTTTTCTGCCATCTCTAGGTTCAAGGAAATAGAGATGTGTATTGTGGTCTTGTACGATCATAATGTTCTTTTAAAATTTTAAGAAAAAAATTTATAGAACGATAAGATTTTCAATACTTACATGTAACATCAATGTGTCCAAAAAAAGGATATGTGCGATGAGAATGTTTAAATAAATTTATAGACTGATTATGAGAGATAAAATTTGAAATGAAGAAATTCGAAAAAAAAATGGTGTAGTACTGATTGATGAGAAAATTAGATAAACACAACTAAGATGGTTGGATATGCACAACTTATCATATAAACACAATGAGAGTAAATGATATTGTCATATGTTAAGTGAGGTGTGACAAGACTTAACTTACCATATGGGTGGAAATTATAAAAATAATCATATATTTTACTTAATTTAATAAAATATTAATTTCGAATATAATATAATTTATGTAACAAGACCATTCACGTATTCATGTTTTGCTCTTATAAGCATAGCTTCATAATGGATAGAACATGTCTGTACTACCGGTTGAACGGAAATCGACCGGGAGTCCGGTCTTGTCAAGTATACAAAATTAATTTGAAAAAAATCAATCAAAATGGATCGGTCCAAATCAATTTTTTTGTAAATAAAATTATTTATTATATAAATCGATTTTATCGACTTTTTAAATACAATTTAATAAATTATATTATATTTTTTAAATATAATATAATTTATGTAACAAGACCATTCACGTATTCATGTTTTGCTCTTATAAGCATAGCTTTCATAATTGGATAGAACATGTCTGTACTACCGGTTGAACGGAAATCCACCGGGAGTCCGGTCTTGTCAAGTATACAAAATTAATTTGAAAAAAATCAATCAAAATGGATCGGTCCATATCAATTTTTTTGTAAATAAAATTATTTATTATATAATCGATTTTATCGATTTTTTAAATACAATTTAATAAATTATATTATATTTTTTAAATATAATATAATTTATGTAACAAGACCATTCACGTATTCATGTTTTGCTCTTATAAGCATAGCTTTCATAATTGGATAGAACATGTCTGTACTACCGGTTGAACGGAAATCGACCGGGAGTCCGGTCTTGTCAAGTATACAAAATTAATTTGAAAAAAATCAATCAAAATGGATCGGTCCAAATCAATTTTTTTGTAAATAAAATTATTTATTATATAAATCGATTTTGTCGATTTTTTAAATACAATTTAACCGGTCAAATTAATTTCCTATTAAATTTTTTACATCACCAGCTCTACCTTTCATTCAGTTCCGAAAACACTGTATCTTTGTTGAGTCTGTTCTGTTCAAACATTGACTTGGTTCAAAGGAGGCGTAATCGTCTGTGTCAGCAACACTAAATGCAGAGCAGAGCTTTCATGTTCTGGTCATCGGCACTTCAATTTTTGCACCACGTGTTGGACTTTTTGTAGCATTTCTTCGTCTTGTCTAAATTATTTGTAAGAGATCCCATTTCCATTTAAAACTCAATGAGAGAATTCTTGTTTCTTAAAAACGAAAACGTTGACCTAAAAGTTAACTTTAACGAAAAATTGTGATGTTGAATAAAAAAAATTGTGAATTAAACGAAAACATGTGTTGGTGTAATATTGGAATTGATGCATGATAGACGGAAGGTTAATAAATATGTCAGGTTTAAAAAATTTTGGTCCCAACTTAAGTCTGTTATTTACATTGGATCTGTTTAATATTGTGATTTGATTTGTGATAAAATGACAAAATTGTATTTGGGTCATATAACATCCTGTCAAAGGCAGAGTATCACCCCCATCTCCCTGAACCTCAAATCTAACGAAAAACGTACATGGCGTACCCTAAAGCTTGACAACCTGAAACACAGTGCAGCACCAAAACGACCTGTCACATAAAATCAAATATACAAAAAGGACATCTGATCTGCCCAAGACATACTAAATCATCAACATCAATATACAAAGACTTCGTGCCCACAATAACACATACAAATCAAAACTTTTATTTTCATATATATAAAACAACATGCACAACACCACAAATAATATATCCATTATAATTACTAGACTTCTATGACATTTCCTAGAACTCTAGAGTATGTGAATTAATTCGAGAGTCCCATTATATGAAGTGTACTCGTTGAGTACTTGGACAACACGTTATGAATAATACAGATTATTCATAATATTTTATCGGATTAAATGAATTAATTCGAATCGTTTAAACGGTTAAATGAAAATACATGCATAAGGGCATTTTCGATCAATTAATAATTAATGTGTATTTGTATTTGATACGAAATTTGATTTGATACATATTAAATATTTATCAAATGAGATTTTGACACATGTCACTTGTATATATATTTGTTATGTAATGTAAATAAAAATACATATATAATAATAATCGTATTAATTAATTATTTAGGTGTTTAAATGTTAAATATCTAGATAATTAAATTATATCAATATTATATAATTGTTATGCAATATGTTCGATTATTATTGGTTACATGTGGCATGATTCCTTTAAGCTTAAAGTTTACAAATTGGATTTGTTAACTTAAAACTTATTATTATTTAATTTGATTAAAATGACAAAATGACCATTTTGCACCCTAAAGTCGGTTTTGGCTTGTTTTTTAAAGTAAAAATTTTTATTTTCTCTTTAATAAGAGAGCCATGGCTGAACCTCTCAAGCATGGAAGCTCCCAAAAATTTGTTTGAAGAAACAAGGAAGAAAGTGAAGAAATCAAGAAGAAAGTTTAAGGAAATTAGGAGATTTGGAGGTAATCTTCATAATTCTTAAACTTAGAAAGCTTGTTTCTTGTTCTTGAGCATCTAGAAAACTTCTAGGATTTCTTCCTTTCTTATATTTTGGGGCTTTTGATTTAGAGGATGGATTTGGAGGCTAGATGCATGTGTGAAGTTAGATTGAATAATATTAGTGTAATATTAGTTCAATTTTATCATTTGATGATTTTTTGTCATTCTAGAGTGTTGTGACCACTCTTATAACTCCAAGAATGTTCTTGAGTTCTTCATTTGTGGTGACTTTGGTTGGTATAAATATTAATATGATTAATATTGAGAAAATTGGATTTAAACATAAAAAATGATAATTTTAGTTACCAAATCATAGATGGAATTTTTGTGATTTTGGTGATGAAAAGTATGTTGTATAAATGTATTGGATGTGTTTTGGGCATTGGAACAATTTTCGAAAATTATTTCGGAGTTGAAATATTCGAAAATAGTGAAAAACGACGTTACCGGGTGAGTTTCGGGCTTTCCGGGTGTCCGCTATCCAAACAGTGAATTGTTCACTGTTCGGGTAGCCCATGAACTGCCCAAGTACTATTGGGGCTGACCTGGGCAGCTCTCATGTGTATTGGTTAGTCGGTCCGGCATAAAAGGCGTTTTATGACACTTTACGGAAAAACATTTTTCGTAAAAATTTCGTGGTGTTTCTTAATTATTTATGTCGTTATTTGATATCGAATAAATATATTTACGTGAAATATGAATGAATTATTCATATTGGATATTGAATAATTTATTCGGTAAGTTTAGAATTTTTAAGTTACGATTTCGCCCGAACCGCGCGCTTCCGCTGTGCCCGCACGAAAATCCCAATAAAAATGGTATCAGAGCGGGTCTGATCCTTTATCCATTACATTTTTCATGCTTGATATATGATATATAATCCAATTTTGATATTTTCACATGCATATAATTTAGATGTTTCTTAATTTTTCGGTTCTACGCTAACAGAAAACATAACAGAGATTTAATGGTTAAGTTAAGTTATGTTTTCCCAGGTAGAATTAAATTATTGAGAAATTGATCTAGATTAAATATCTGCATTTGATGTAGAGTAAAACCCTCTTTAGGAATATCCCTGCTTAAATATGGCATTAAAGTAACTAGTATTAGAATACTTGTTTCTTGGTCCGTCTTGTCAGTACGGATGCAAATAATTTCCTGATGCTATAGCTGTAACGTGCCAAAGCTGTGCAATTATGGATGATGTTAGTTAATTTTCACTGGTAGAACTTATATGATAAGAGACAAATTCAAGTGAAAGTGGAAATCCTGAACGTGCCAAAGCTATTAGGACTACATCGGTAACTTGAGTTTATCACTGACAAGTGAAGCCTTGATATGCCTCATGTGAACGTGCCAAAGCTGTCACAACGAGAAATGATCAGGAACAAAATCAGGAGTCACAGTGAGTGTGATTGACAATGAGTTGTTTACCTGTGAATATACGTAGGCGAGAACGTGCCAAAGCTGTGAGTCAAAATATATTCACAGGGTCCACTTCCCATTATGGAATTCGATTTGATTATTGAATTCTCATTTTCCATTGGGGATTACGATATTATGTAAAATAGTGGAGACACTGCTGGGTTAAAAATCCATAACTAAGGTAGTGTGTAATTGTCGCTTATGTTTCCTTTATTTTATTGTGTATATAGAATTAAACTTCTTATCCACTGCATGCATATTTATCTATATGTTTTCTGACTTCACTTATGGTTGTAATTTCTAGAATAGGTTCTAGATTAAGAGTAGACTTGGATATTGTTAGATTAGTCAAAATCATCGCGAACTGTTGTTCTGATTTTCTTGAAAAATCAAGATGGTTAGTGACTTAGTTTCTAAGTCACGATAGGAATCTAAATATATATCCATTTTAGGATATGATTCTGTAGAGAGAATAGTTTCTTGTGCAGTAAGAGTTGACATAAATTAGTTCATGTCTCGAGATTCTTGACTGCATTAAGAAAACCCCATTAGGTATTTATTTAATTGATAATGACGTTTCTTCGCTTTAGTGACCTTTTAGAGGTAATGTGTCTGACACAGTTTTATAATCAATTATTTGCAATTATTGTAAATAGTTGAAGGTAAATTATAAAGCTAAAGAAATGAGATGCGTATAGTTGTGTATAGAGAATATCGATTCTCATAATATGAAAACTATAGATATTGGATACCAGATCTCCCATCTAGTTATTTAAAATATTATTTAATGATTATTTTGATATATGATATCAGAACTTGTGACTATTGGATAGTTACTTGTTCTTTATAAATAGTTGTTACATATTTTAATAAGACTTGTATTGTCATTGACGAAGAGATAAACATTAAGAAAAATATTCGGTTAAGTAAATAACTTAGAACAATATTTTATGAGATTTTATCACTGAAACATTAGATGCTTATTTTGTATGGTAAGGGATGGTCTGATACGAGATCACACCACATATTCTTATCCATTTAATGAATATTGTATTCGGAAATGTGATTAAATCTCATTTAACCAATGATTGTCATTGAAGCATAAGATGTATGTAGTTTAATGAATTATAAATTACCTTGGATAGTTTTCTTTACTCCGTAACTTAGTTAATGAGTTGTCATGACTTAGTTACGTGTTTCTAAAAGAACACATATTGAACGTCTTGAATGGTTTGAGAACTTTTAATATGTTTCTGATGAATGCGGATATAATATTTTGTCTGGTTCAAAGATATTCGATTTGAAGTTTTGAAATCTGTATCTTTAAAATTCATAATGAGTCTTTGAATTATTCAAAGATGTTTGATACAGTCAAACATATGAATTTATGGCAATTAGTTCTAAGATTATTCAATGAATATGATTCTTACTTAATATTGTTCTTCCACGATTCCATCGTGATGGAATTGGTCAGTGGGAGAAATCGAATCTTATATTATTTGATTCGTTTGATATTGAGTATTACCGAATTAGTTTCAATACTTTTGGGGATATGCTCCAGTAACACTAATTCATCCTTTTAATTATTGTTCCATTAGTTTCTACAGTTATATATATGATATGTATAAGTAGAAAATTTGAATCTTGAAAAGTTTGAGATTTGAATCTTTCTTTTGTATAATGGTTATATAATTGAAAGTACTTGCTCCTCAGAGGTACAAGTAAAAGTTTATCATATAATTTAATAGAATATTGTATTCTATTTGATAGAATATATTTTCTACGATCCCGAATCATAAATTTATTTTAGTACTTGGTGTGTAACATCAGATGTTAATGATTGTAGAAAAGACTTGCCTTATTGAAGTTAAATGTGAGAGTGATAAACTATAAATTAATGGAACTACATAATTAATAAGATGAAAAGACCAATAGAAATCTTCCATATAAGTCCAATAGGATGTCAGAGTCATTTGCGAAGTATTTGATCCTAAATGGTTCTATTATTTTCTTATCGAAGAAAATTATCCTATAACTTATAGTGTGAGCGATATTTGATATCGATTTCGGAAGTTAGCATTAAAACATAGATCTAAGGTTGTTTATAGATTACTACGATCAAGTTTTAAACTTGATTAAGCTTTCGTTATGAATCGTTCATAAAATGTGCAAATGGTTTCCAAAGAAAAAGCAATGTGAGCTTATTTAAAGATTTGACATTTATAGTATGACAATGAGAAATGTTATACTAAACAATCTATTGTAGATTCTTAGGAAACTTATCTCTAGTCACACTAATTAAACAATTAAAGATCTGTTGGTTAATATTGATACTAAACTTTGTATTTTAGTTAGGAATGCAAAGTGGCATTCCTGAATGGTTTCTTCAGATAAGAGATGCATTGTGATTTCTTTATTTGAAGAGGTCATTCTAGAATGGCCCTGGAGTTTGTATTCTGTTAAGATCGCAGTTTGGTATACTAGCTTATAAAGCCTATTGTAGACTCAGATAAGCCGTCTGGAAATCTGTGTTCTCTAATTTTGATATCAGTCAGATTGTCTGATTTTATCAAAGTATAGAGAATACATATGTGATAGTAGGGTTAGTGAGAGCAAACATATTTCTTTCTGGTGTTATATATCATAACGACATTATCATTATTAATGTAATAATGAGATGTTTATAAGGTAAAAGATTTACCTAAGTCTTTTTTTCTCCGTGAAAGTAGTGGGAGTAGTCTTTGTTATATTTGATATAAAGTTTTATATATGATATAAAACTAAGAGACTTTTGAGATACTCTCATTAGTCGTTCACTAGATATGATCTAATAAAGAACACATCAAGATTATCTGTGTGACAGTTAGTATAACTGTTTGACAGTTTGTGTGTCTCTTGTATATAATATTTATCTTTCGTAAATGATGATTCCTTTGTCGAAAGAGATATTGATTAGAATGTCTAGTTAATCTTTTGCATCATAGGATGATGGCATAATGAATACTATATTATATGCGATTAAAGATATCAATTTAATCGTAATTGTTACAAGTTATTTTAATACCTTGTTGACCATAGGATGAGTCTTAAAACATGTTCTTTAATATATTTGAGATATTAAGAACGAGTTTCTTATTCATGGAGAATATAATCCGCAACCATTAGGGTCAGATTAGTTTTGAGTCTAATTATGACATTAGATAATCTATGTCATATAGAGTCAGAAAAGATGCAGTGGGAGTGTCACGGTTGGTTTATTGTATTAGTGGAATTAGTTATAACTTATGAAGTATTGACTTATGAAGTTACAAATAGACCTTATAGATTATAAGTTTTGATATTAGTGTTGTGCTTGCGGTTGTCTACGTAGTTGTAGGACACAGAAATCAGCGACGCTGTTCTAGGCTCGCGGCCTAGTTGGGGGTATGGAATAGCCCGCGGGGGAACTAAACCGGAGAAATAACATGGAGTCGCCACCCGATGTGACCCGGGAAAATGAGATTTAAGGCCGCACTCACCCCTCGCAAGGGAAGACCTCAAACCGTTGGGTTCGGAATGGTCCGTTACTTATGTCACTTGTGATGATATGATTTGTGCAATAAACTAACCGAATCTACTCAACATATATGCTCAATGGTAACCTATGTCTAGTTCGTATTTATCAAAATAACTCATAATCTAAGTTTGCATGCTTGAAAGTAAGTCTTTAAACGGCAAACACACAATATCACACAATGAGCACATTGAACCATTAAACAAAAATAAACAAATAACCATTTAAACATAATCATGAACTAAACAAAATATCATGCCTAAAATAACGTAATCATGCTTTGAAAATAAATAACAAACTAAGCTAAATCATGCTTTAATAACAAATAAATAACCTACGAACTACAACATGCTCACACACAAGTTTGGATGAGACGAAATACGTGTCTCTTAAGTGGTACGTGGCGTTGTATCCCGAGTACAAACCGCACTACCGTCCATTCGGATTCGGCTACGCAATTTATGTTTGGGTTTCCATCCTATATACAACAAAAAGGAACACATATTCCGCTCATCCAACAATCACATCATGCCTCAACCGACTCTCATGCGATAATATTTTTTAAAATAAACAAAATAAACGAAAGATACTAAATAAAAAGGTGCCATCTGGTCTAACCTCTTTTGTCGTCTCACGATAGGGCGTTACACGGCCGTTGGAAGGGTGGATGATCCGCAACTCTTCTGGTTCACTGACTCAACGTCTTTCCTCACTGTTTCGTTGTTCGGGCTACTGTTTTCACTCCGTTTCGCTGCTGTTTTGCTGCTGTTTTTAGGCCACTATTTTTGTTGTTTCAGGGACTATTTTGGGCATTTTTAGAGGGTAAATGGCTGCTGTTTTTAGGCGGTTTTGAAGGGGGGTCTTGTGCAATTTTTTTGGTACAGTTTTAGGGTGTTTTCTGGACTATTTTAAGGGGTTTTAAGGTGCGGTTGGACTGGGTAGTAGAGTAGGCTTTTTGCGACAGTTTGAAGGGCTGAATAAGGAGCAGTTTGGGCGTGATTTACTGGCTTATGTGTGAGGGTTTATGGCCAAGTTAAAGGGGATAGGCGTGAAGAGGCAGGGGCAGTTTAGCGTGAAGAGGCAAGGGCTGCTGGCGTGGATTATATGGAGGAAGGTGGCGTTGATGCTTTTTTTTTTGTGTGCAGGTTGTGTGGATGGCTTTGAATGATGATGGCAAGGTGCGTGGATGGCAGATGTGTGATGGCTTGAAGTTGAGTGAGGGAAATGTGTCGTGTTTAAGGCTGGTGAGTAGAGTTTATGCGTGAGGCAATTTTTGGTTTGTGCGAGAGGGTGATGGACGAAGAGAGAAGGAAGCCTTGAGAGTCTTAGGGTTTATTTTTAGTTTTTTTGTCGTGAGAGTGAGCCAGTGTCTCTAAGGTTTGGTTAAGGGTCTTTTTTATAGGAGAGGGTTGTGTTTATCCTTGTTTGAATAGGAAAGAGATTTGTGTAATTATGGGGGATATTTTTAATTAGTGTGGGATAAGGAAAAATCTTTTAATTAGAGAAGTGATTTGATTTGTATCTTTTAATTAGGGAATATAATTTAAGTGAATTAGGAAAGCTTTTAATGGGATTTTATTTGACTTTATTTAATTTTGGTATGTGATTTATTTAATTTGGGAATGTGATTTGGTTTGATTTCAACATGTGTTTAATGTGTGGATTTTTTAGGGAAGTGATTTAATGGGCTTGTGTTGGGTTTCGTCCATTTAGTGGGCTTGGTGTGTGTCTTGCGGGGTTTTGGGCTAAGGGTGTGTTTTAAAACGGAGGTCCAACAAGCAAACCCGCAACTACTCCAGCGAATTAAATCCAACAATATGTCAATTCTTGAATCTTCCCTTCCAACGTCCGTTTCCTGCGGCTTCCACGATTAAAGAGGTAGTGTCTCCATGCGAGACTCATCATCGGGACTTATATGCAAAAATGCAGTGCCTACAGTCACCCCCACTTTGATGGAACTTGTGCAGTGTGTGACAATGACAATCCTATCAAAGTACGTGCAATGTATTTTCACTTACCTGGCTCGCCAGTTGTCACCTGGTTTGCCTGTTGCTCTGAACTGAATTTGATGATGTGCCATTCATGGCATGCTAAACCCCGTACGGCCGTACCTAGGGTATCGCGGTAGTCCACAATAGTCCTCAATAGTCCACAATACTCCACGGTAGTCCACAACACTTCACGGTAGTCCACGGTAGTCCTCGGTAGTCCACGATAGTCTTTGGTAGTCCTCGGTAGTCCACATAATCCATATAGTCCATGGTAGTCCTCGGTAGTCCACGGTAGTCCTCGGTAGTCCACATAATCCACATAGTCTTCGGTAGTCCACAACACTTCACGGTAGTCCACAATACTTCACGATAGTCCACGGTAGTCCTTGGTAGTCCACATAATCCACGGTAGTCCTCGGTAGTCCACGATAGTCCTCGGTAGTCCACGGTAGTCCTCGGTAGTCCACATAATCCACATAGTCCTCGGTAGTCCACAATACTTCACGGTAGTCCACATACTTCACGATAGTCCACGGTAGTCCTCGATAGTCCTCATAATCCTCGGTAGTCCACGGTAGTTCTCAGTAGTCCACATAATCCACGGTAGTCCTTGGTAGTCCACAGTAGTCCACGGTAGTCCTCGACAGTCCACATAATCCACATAGTCCTCGGCAGTCCACATAATCCACATAGTCCTCGGTAGTCCTCGGTAGTCAACAATACTTCACGGTAGTCCACATAGTCCATGGTAGTCCTCGGTAGTCCTCAGTAGTCCACGGTAGTCCTCGGTAGTCCATATAGTCTTCGGTAGTCCACAACACTTCATGGTAGTCAACGGTAGTCCTCGGTAATTCACATAATCCACAAAGTCCACGATGTCATTCCTGGCATGCTAAACCCCGTACCTAGGGTGTCGCGGTAGTCCACAATATCGTACCTGGCATGCTAAACCCCGTACCTAGGGTGTCACGGTTGCGTCTCCATACCTAGAGTGTCACAGTTGTGTCTGAGTGCCGTACCTGGCGTGCTAAACCCCGTACCTAGGGTGTCGCGGTTGCGTCTACATACCTAGAGTGACGCAGAGTTGATGTCTCCATACCCGGAGTGCCGTTCCTGGCAAAACTGATGTTGTGTTCTCCATACCCGGAGTTCCATACCTGGCAAAACTGAAACTGATGTCTCCATACCCAGAGTGCCATACTCGGCAAAACTGAAACTGAGTCTCCATACCCGGAGTGCCATACCCGGAAAAACTGAAACTGATGCTAATGTGGGCCTCGCCCCCAAAGTGCCATACCGGCAAGACTGATACTGATGTTGATATGGGCCTCGCCCCCAGAGTGTCATACCTGGCAAGACTGATACAGATAATGTGATGGTTCGTTCTCGAACGATGTCGTGAGGTGGTCCATTCCCGAACCGTTACTGTGTGAGGTGGTCCATTCCCGAACCGTGCTCCATTCTCGGAGTACCATTCCCGGCTTGTTCATTCTCGAACAGTACTCCATTCTCGGAGTGCCATTCCCGGCTAGTTCATTCTCGAACTGTGCTCCATTCTCAGATTGCCATTCTCGGCTTGTTCATTCTCGAACCTTGTTCCATTCTCGGATTGCCATTCTCGGCTTGTTCATTCTAGAATTGTGCTGATGATGCAGTGGGCCCTCGACCCTGGGACGCATCCCAGAACTGCAACCGACAATGGGGCCACCTTGACCCTGAGACGCATCCCAATACCGCTGACAATGTGGGCCTCACCCTCAAACTGATGATGTAGTGGGTCCTCGACCCTGGGATGCTTCTCGGAACTACAACTGATGATGCAGTGGGCCCTCGACCCTGGGACGTATCTCGGAATTGCAACCGACAATGCGGGCGCCTCGACCCTGGGACGCATCCCAATACCGTTGACAATGTGGGCCTCGCCCTCAAACTGATGATGTAATGGGTCCTCAACCCCAAAATGATACTGATATGATCCTCGACCCTGAACTGATACTGATGTGGGTCTCGCCCCAAACTGATACTGATATGGGCCTCACCCCAATCTGATACTGATATAAGCCTCGCCCCAATGCTGTTACTGATATGGGTCTCGCCCCAAACTGATAATGATGTGGGCCTCGCCCCCATGCTGGTACTGATATGGGCCTCGCCCCAAACTGATACTGATGTGGGCCTCGCCCTAAACTGATACTGATATGGTCCTCGCCCCCAAGCTGATACTGATATAGGCTTCGCCCCCAAACTGATACTGATATGGGCCTCGCCCCATAGACTGATACTGATGTGGGCCCCGACCCTGGGACTCATCCCTAAAATTGATGCTGATGTAGGCCTCGGCCCTGGGACTCATCCCCAAAACTGATGCTGATGCGGGCCTCGGCCCTGGGACTCATCCCCGAAACTGATGCTGATGTGGGCCTCGGCCCTGGGACTCATCCCCAAAACTGATGCTGATATGGGCCTCGCCCCCAGACTGGTACCGATGTGGGCCTCGCCCTCAAACTGATACTGATGTGGGCCTCGCCCCAAACTGATACTGATATAGGCCTCGCCCCAAACTGATACTTACGTGGGCCTTGCCCTGAACTTATGCTGATGTGGGCCTCGACCCTGGGACGCATCCCCAAAACTGCTGATGATGTGGGTCTCAACCTTGTGACTCATCCCCAAAACTGCTGATGATGTGGGTCTCGACCCTGAGACTCATCCCCAAAACTGCTGATGATGTGGGCTTCGGCCCTAGGACTTATCCCCAAAACTGCTACTGATGCGGGCTTCGCCCCTTGAGATTCATTCCCGGAAACTGCTGATAATGCGGGCTTCGCCCTTTGGGATTCATTCCAAAACTCTGACGATGTGGGTTTCGACCCTGGGATTCATTCCCGGATTCATTCCAAAACTCTGACGATGTGGGCCTCGACCCTGGGATTTATTCCCGAAGACTGCTGATAATGCGGGCTTCGCCCTGGGACTCTTCCCCGAAACATGGGCTTCGACCCTGGGATTCATTCCCGAAACTGATGATACTATTTTGCTGTTTTTGGTTGGCTTGCATTTTCCACTTTCTCTTTTTAAAACATGTGAACAAAAACAAGACAAAGATTGCGCGTATATGACGTGTATGCATGCATGCATGAATGTGTTTCCTATTCCGACGGGTTAGGTCTTCCTTGTGCTCCTCGGTGCTTCTTGCCTACAAAAATCTTTAGTCGCTCCCTGGGCCTGTTTTCTGTTTCCTTCTACCAGTTTTTTTCTGGTGATTGTTCAGTCCTCTTTTGTCTCACGACTCGATTTCTTGTTATACTTCTTATTCACAGGGTGGTAGATTGGTCGTCCCTAGTCTTGATTTAGCTTTATGCTCTTCGCTACTTGTAATAGGTCAAGGTGAACCACATGATGTGGCATTCCATATCATCATACTATATCACATTCTACGAAATAGTCCCAATAGTTACACATATTATTGCCCTCAAAGAATGCTCAGTAATGAAATCAGAGAACCTTCAAAACATTCAACCCAACTCAAATCCAAGTCTTTGAATAAATGAAATAAGCCAGACTCAAAGTGTGTGTGTGTAAAGGTTCCTTTGCAGATTCATCCACAGGTGAGCCAACTCAATGATTTCGTCAAAAAATTGGGATCGATGGGTCAAACCAACCTAGATGTCTCAATATGCCTGCAGTTGCTTTTCTGTGTTCAATGTTGTATGATTTTCTTTCTCTTTTGTCTCTTTCTTTTTTCTTTTCATTTTGAACTTCTTTTTTTCTTTTCTTTTCTTTTTCTCTTGTTTTTCTCTCTTTTTTTCGACACACCTACCCTTTAAGGTAGCATTTCTCCTCATGATGGTCCTAATACTCGCCCATGGGTAGCTTCACGCTTATCGGTTATAGGTGGTTCAATTCTTTTCTTTAGAGACTTTTCTTTCATTTTCAACTATACCACACATCATAACATAAGCAAATCAAGATAGACATCTAAGCAAACGGTCATTCACCAACCTACAATTTCTTCAACTAGTCACCTTGCCAACTACTCAGGTTTTCACCGCTAAGAACCTATAGTGAAGTGCTTACGAGTCTAACATAGATCAACTATTCAAAGCATCAGATAAAAGCACATCAAGAGTTTATCGTTTCTAAGATTTCACTCTAAAGCAAACGATTTCATCATTGGACTTATGTTTAACTATCAATGACTAAAAACAAACAATTTTTTTTTTCTCTTTTTTTTTTTTTCTTTTTTTGTTCTTTTTTCTCTTTTTTTTTCTTTTTGTTTTTGGGCCCACCATGGTCTTTCTATCATTGCCGTAAAATTTTCTGTTTCTCGACTTCCTTTTCCACGATATCCATGTTTGCTAAACTCTCTTGACAAACTTTTTATTTTAATCTCTAACCCAACAGATATCTATGATGGCTTTTAAGACACAAGGGTTAACATGATGCATGTATGCATGAGATGCATGAGATGCGTGCGATGCATGGAATATATAAGTCGGCCCATTATCATTTTAAAGCATTCAATCATATTATTGCGCTGTGCAAACTTGTCCCAGTTGAAATGGCCCAACAGGTTTACACTTTGTGGTAACATGGCTAAACAACTTCAAATGATAAGAAGCCCACTCATAAAGTGGCCCATCGGTATTTTAGAAGCTTTTGGCCCAACTGTCAAAGGACACGAACTCGTCCCAGTTTAAATGGCCCAACAAGTTCACATCTTCTGACAAAAGGTCCAACTGGATCCAAATGACGACGGTCCAAAACATAAACACAAAATAAATGATTTATATTAGTTCTACGACTAAGGTTCTCATGTGGGTTTACAGGAGTGCGGACAAAGGCTCTCGTTGACGAAGGATTGCCCACAACTAGGACTCCCCACTCAAGGGTTCAAGCGACCAAGTGAGCGCACCGTTTTTATACCTTACGGTACGTGCCAACGAGTTAAGGTGCGTGACTGACTGTCAAATGGATTTCCCGTTGTAGATTCCCCAGAGGGAGGGTGGAGCGAACTCTCTTAAATACCCAAGCCTCTTAGGCTCTTATCGCTTGGTGACAGGAATAAACAACGAGTCCTCCAAATTAGTCCATCACAGTAGGCTTCGAGTGAATGATTATCTAGGTGCCTTCACAAGTTTCCTTATAGAAAGGTATTGAATGAAGGAAGACACCAAACCATCACCTAGCCTTAATAATGCCTTCGATTAAACCCCTTTCAACCCACTATAGACACGGTTAACTAAAGCACAAATCATAATCACTACAAGATATTATTTTGGGGCCGATTCTCTATCCCCAGTGGAGTCGCCAGACTGTAGGACACAGAAATTGATGACGCTGTTCTAGGCTCGCGGCCTAGTTGGGGGTATGGAATAGCCCGCAGGGGAACTAAACCGGAGAAATAACATGGAGTCGCCACCCGATGTGACCCAGGAAAATGAGATTTAAGGCCTCACTCACCCATCGCAAGGGAAGACCTCAAACCATTGGGTTCAGAATGGTCCCTTACTTATGTCACTTGTGATGATATGATTTGTGCAATAAACTAACCGAATCTACTCAACATATATGCTCAAGGGTAACCTATGTCTAGTTCGTATTTATCAAAATAACTCATAATCTAAGTTTGCATGCTTGAAAGTAAGTCTTTAAACGGAAAACACACAATATCACACAATGAGCACATTGAACCATTAAACAAAAATAAACAAATAACCATTTAAACATAATCATAAACGAAACAAAATATCATGCCTAAAATAACGTAATCATGCATTGAAAATAAATAACAAACTAAGCTAAATCATTCTTTAATAGCAAATAAATAACCTACGAACTACAACATGCTCACACACAAGTTTGGATGAGACGAAATACATGTCTCTTAAGTGGTACGTGGCGTTGTATCCCGAGTACAAACCGCACTACCGTCCATTCGGATTCGGCTACAGAATTTACGTCCGGGTTTCCATCCTATATACCACAAAAGGGAACACATATTTCGCTCATCCAACAATCACATCATGCCTCAAACGACTCTCATGCGATAATATTTTTTAAAATAAACAAAATAAACGAAAGATAATAAATAAAAAGGTGCCCTCAGGTCTAACCTCTTTTGTCGTCTCACGATAGGGCGTTACACGGCCCTTGGAAGGGTGGATGATCCGCAACTCTTCTGGTTCACTGACTCAACGTCTTTCCTAACTGTTTCGCTGTTCGGGCTACTGTTTTCACTCCGTTTCACTGCTGTTTTACTGCTGTTTTTAGGCCACTGGTTTTGTTGTTTCAGGGACTGTTTTGGGCGTTTTTGGAGGGTAAAGATGTGTTGTTTTAGGCGGTTTTGAAGGGGGTCTTGTGCAGTTTTTTTGGTGCAGGTTTAGGGTGTTTTCTGGACTATTTTAAGGGGTTTTAAGGTACGGTTGGACTAGGCAGTAGAGTAGGCTTTTTGCGGCAGTTTGAAGGGCTGAATAAAGAGCAGTTTGGGCGTGATTTACTGGTTTATGCGTGAGGGTTTATGGCCAAGTTAAATGGGATATGCGTGAAGAGGCAGAGGCAGTTTAGCGTGAAGAGGCAGAGGCAGTTTAGCGTGAAGAGGCAGTGGCAGTTTAGCGTGAAGAGGCAAAGACTGCTGGCGTGGATTATATGGAGGCAGGTGGCGTTGATGCTTTTTTTGTGTATGCAGGTTGCGTGGATGGCTTTGAATGATGATGGAAAGGTGCGTGGAGGGCAGTGTGTGTGATGGCTTGAAGTTGAGTGGGGGGTGTGGCGTTAGATGAGGGCAATGTGTCGTGTTTAAGGCTGGTGAGTAGAGTTTATGCGTGAGGCAATTTTTGGTTTGTGCGAGATGGTGAAGGGCGAAGAGAGAGGGAAGCCTTGAGAGTCTTAGGGTTTATTTTTAGTTTTGCCGTGAGAGTGAGCCAGTGTCTCTAAGGGTGGTTAAGGGTTCTTTTTAGGAGAGAGTTGTGTTTATCCTTGTTTGAATAGGAAAGGGATTTGTTTAATTATGGGGGATATTTTTAATTAGTGTGAGATAAGGAAAAATCTTTTAATTAGGGAAGTGATTTGATTTGTATCTTTTAATTAGGGATGTAATTTAAGTGAATTAGGAAAGCTTTTGATGAGATTTTATTTGACTTTATTTAATTTTGGTATGTGATTTATTTAATTTGGGAAGGTGATTTGGTTTGATTTCAACATGTGTTTAATGTGTGGATTTTTTAGGGAAGTGATTTAATGGGCTTGTGTTGGGTTTCGTCCATTTAGTGGGATTGGTGTGTGTCTTGTGGGGTTTTGGGCTAAGGGTGTGTTTTAAAACGGAGGTCCAACAAGCGAACCCGCAGCTACTCCAGCGAATTAAATCCAACAATGTGTCAATTCTCGACTCTTCCATTCCAACGTCCGTTTCCCGCTGCTTCCATGATTAAAGAGGTAGTGTCTCCATGCGAGACTCATCATCGGGACTTATATGTAAAAATGTAGTGCCTACAGTAGTATTTTAGATTTGATCCCTAAATACATAGATAACTCAGTAGCTGTAACACAATATTGATGTCGCATATGAGTCATATTGATGTATAACTTAGGTTATACAAAATATGAATGATGCTGGCTAAGGGAAACGATTGAGTTTGTTGGACAAACTCAATATGTTATTACAGACTTACTTGTTATTGCCGACCTCTTGAGTGTTAGGTGAACTCTTGAGGGCCATGAGTATGTGATACACATTGAGATGTGTATATGATACCATGGATTGGCACTAGAGCAAGTGGGAGAAACTGTTAGGGTTGGTGCTCGGAGTACCAATCCAGATCGTATTTATGTCCGATTCATGAATAAGAACAATTCATTTTTCCATAATATTACTTACTTAATGGTAGCACCTATTGTTTATATATACGTATTCGATCTAATTAAGATTAGATTGAAACTAAATATGATTTAGTGATATGTATATATTAGACAAAGACCCAAGATTTACAACGTAATGCGCAGTTACAACATAGTTTGTAATTGACATTGGAAAGCGTCACTATAAGTTGTATATTCTCAAATAAAGTTCCTGGTCAAGATTTATTGAGACGGGTTGGTTAGTAAAATCCGCTGAGACGAGCACATGTCGTATATCGAGACTTGGTCTGATGATGGTTTATCCCAATGAACCATGAGTATTGGGAGACTCGTATAGACGTGTAGGTGTTTATTTGATAAAAACTGAATGACTCACCAAAGATTTCCTAATAGATGGTAAGCCAACGTCAATATAAATCTTCTCGAGTCGAGTACCATAGTGATCCTTCGACTTGAGATACCACTGTGGATATATGAGACATCCTCCACACTTTGATGACAGTCACGTCACCGATCTAATTAGATCAGACCTTCGCATGTTCATGGGGTGTGGAATGATGCTCATGATATCCTGTGAGTATCAGATAGAATCCGTCAGTCCTGTGTACAGGGCATAGGTATCTTATACGTGTTTGTGATCTAGTAAATCCATGGTCGTGGTATACTTTGGAAGCGAGTTCCAAGTGTTATTTAGAGATCTTAAATTTTAAATTCGACTATATTATACCTTAGGGATTTGACGTTCCTATCTATATCCACGGTATAATATTAATAGCCTGTGACGATGAGATTATACGTATGCAGTGACCTCGACTTACATAGTTTAGCGAGATTATCCGTGATCGTCATAATTTACGAGTGGGTGAATTATGGACACGAAATTTGATTTCGTGACGGATAGACCTAAACTTAAAGAGTCCCACTATATGAAGTATACTCGTTGAGCACTTGGACAACGCGTTATTAATAATACAGATTATTCATAATACTTTATCGGATTAAATGATTTAATTCGAATTGTTAAACGATTAAACGAAAATACATACATATGGGCATTTTCGGTTAATTAATAATTAATGTGTATTTGAATTTGATACAAAATTTGATTTGATACATATTAAATATTTATCAAATGAGATTTTGACACATGTCACTTGTATATGTATTTTGTTATTTAATGTAAATAAAAATACATATATAATAATAATCGTATTAATTAATTATTTAAGTGTTTAAATGTTAAATATCTAGATAATTAAATTATATCAATATTACATAATTGTTAAGCAATATATTTGATTATTATTGGTTACATGTGGCATGATTATTTTAAGCTTAAAGTTTACAAATTGGATTTGTTAACTTAAAGCTTATTATTATTTAATTTGATTAAAATGACCAAATGACCATTTTGCCCCTAAAGTCGGTTTTGGCTTGTTTTTTAAAGTAAAAATTTATGTTTTCTCTTTCATAAGAGAGCCATGGCCGAACCTCTCAAGCATGGAAGCTCCCAAAAATTTGTTTGAAGAAATAAGGACAAAAGTGAAGAAATCAAGAAGAAAGTTTAAGGAAATTAGGAGATTTGGAGGTAATCTTCATAATTCTTAAACTTAGAAAGCTTGTTTATTGTTCTTGAGTATCTATAAAAGTTTTAGGTTTCTTCCTTTCTTAGATTTTGGGGCTTTTGATTTAGAGGATGCATGTGTGAAGTTAGATTGAATAATATTAGTGTAATATTAGTTCAATTTTATCATTTGATGACTTGTTGCCATTCTAAAGTGTTGTGACCACTCTTATAACTCCTAGAATTATTCTTGAGTTCTTCATTTTTGGTGACTTTGGTTGGCGTAAATATTATTATGATTAATGTTGAGAAAATTGGATTTAAGCATAAAAAATGATAATTTTAGTTACCAAATCAAATCTAGAATTTCTATGATTTTGGTGATGAAAATTATGTTGTATAAATGTATTGGATGTGTTTTGGGCATTGGAACAATTACCGGAAATTATTTCGGAGTTGAAATATGAGAAAACGGGGTTACCGGGTGGTTTCGGGCTTACCGAGTGTCCGTTGTCCAAACAATGAATTGGTCACTGTTCGGGCATCCCATGAACTGCCCAAGTACTATAGGGACTGACCTGGGCAGCCCCCTTGTGTAGTGGTTGCTCGGTCCAGACAAAAACGTGTTTTATGCCACTTTACGGAAAAATATTTTTAGTAAAAATTTTGTGGTGTTTCTTAATTATTTATGTCGTTATTTAATATCAAATAAATATTTTTAGGTGAAATATGAATGAATTGTTCATATTAGATATTGATTAATTTATTCGGTAAGTTTAAAAGTTTTAAAGTTACGATTTCGTCCGAACCGCTTTTCCGCTTTGCCCGCTCTAAAACCACAACAACTGTAACTTGGGTGATCTCTTATCTCGAGCATAAACATACAAAGCTTGATGGCTGACCGTTATGGTTACCAACCCGCAAAACTAGTAAACTAATATGGTGTGAGTTATAAAACTCAATAAGTAACCACGCATGACAAAAGTATACAAGTCAAACATAAAATAACATTTACCAACTAAACATATATGAACTATCGTATAATTACAAATTCAGAACCTTTATGTAAATTGATTTTAGCTTTATTCCAATAATTCTTCAGACTCCCAATTATCATTTACTAGCTGGCTATATGAAATCAATACCCTAATTCTTACTTGTAGCTACACAAATTCAAAATTTCTCCAATCATCAATTATTCTCATATTTTTTTAATCATATATCAAAACTGAACCAAATATACATATACCTTTACAAATTAAAGAACATGACTTATATTAACTAATATATTTGTCATTAAATTATCATATATATCAAATTTTAAAATTTCTATTTATAATCATCCATATCTGCAACACTTCTAGCACTATGGCTTACATATATATGATGGAGTTGGTGCTTGGAGTGCCAATCCGATTTGTATATTCTATTATTTATTAATAAAATAACTATATTTTTCATTTCATACTTTATAATGGTATTGTAATTATGCGTATTAAATTGATGTATAGATATGCTAAGAATGACATCGACCTTAGAATAGTCTTGACACTAGGTGTAAATTATTCTTAAGTAAATATTCCTAGTCGATGGTTTTGGAATACGGTCGAATTCCTATAACCTAGAAGACTAGCACATATCGTATATTGGAATTGGAGTTCCAATGGTTTAACCCGATGTACCATGAGTTTTGGAAACTCGTATAGACATGTGGGTATTCGTTGAAGTGAATACTGAATGACTCATAGATCATTCATAATAGTTGGAAGTACACACAATCGTCAATAAGAATCTCCTCGAGTAGAGTAGCATATGTAATCCTTTGACTATAGGATAGCATTGATTTTGTGTGAGATCCTCCACACTTTGATGCCATGTATGTCAGAAACCTTTTATGGTCTGACCTCTAGATGTTCATTGGGTGCGGACCGATGCACTCAGTAATCAAGTGCGAAGAAAGATGGGATCTGTCGGCTCGTATGTGTACCATAAGGGGTTAAGGTATCCATGTAAGTAAAGTCACGATTCTTAAAGACTTTGGCCAAAGCCGATCACTTAGGGTGGAACACATCAGTTGTAAAGAATCATAGACATGTCGACATGAGATGTGCGCCTTGGAAACTTGATGGTGTATTCTATGTTTCCTAAGCACAACTCGGATAGCCTACGACGAAGGGATTGTTAAACATATGTGATGACCTTGACTTGTATAGTTCAGAAAGGTCATTCGTGTTCTTCGCGAATTCGGAGGTAGCCGAATTACGTACATATTAGGTAGACTTATATGACGAACGTGTCTGAACTTAGAGAGTCCCAATATTAAGTGTACTCGTTGAGCACTTGGGTAGTCGATTAATTTTGATAAAAGATAATATTCGATATTATAATTATCAACGTAGATAATCAAGTGTTATTGGATAACATTGATTATTTACTTTAACGTAATTGGATTAATTCAATAATTACACAATGGCTTAATTGTAAAATCATAATTATCTCTATCATTTGAGGATATTATGGTAATTGTAAGTATGTAATAATAGATGGTTTTGACTTGATTTAATTAGATTAAATCAAAGTGGCAAACATTTAACTAATCCATTTAAGTGGGAGATAATGGAGATTAGTCACACCTAATTATACATATTTGGACAAGTTAGATTAAGCCCACTTAAAAGTTGATTACAACTTTTCTTAATTAAAAATTGTCTAAGTTTTGCTATAAATAACAAACTTTAGGAATGTTTTAATTACAAGTACAAATACAAGCAAATTCTTAGAGAAATTAGCCTAAGTTAGAGAAGTGTTTAGAGAAGCTTGTGAGGTCCCTACAACATTTTATCTAGGAGAAATCAAGATTAGATCTTGAAGTGAAGCTTGCTAGCATTGGAAATCAAGATTGGATCTTGAAGTCAAGCTTGCACACCTTGGAGGTTCTCCAACCATTGCAACAAAGGAGAAGTAAATTGGATCTTGCATCAAGCTTACTAAGGTAATGTTTGAACTTCTCTTAAGTTATGAATTATGCATTAGATGCATGATCACATAGCTTAATGTTGAAATAAGGCTAATAAATTGTGTTAGGATGCTTTGGAAGTATAAACACAATATTTTTGTATTTGGGTCAAAATATTTATGTTAGACATAAACATAAAATTAGAGTTTGGAACTCTGGATTAAAGCTTAGAGCTATGACTACCATTCTAGAATAACTTGACCACCTTTGGGTGACCTAGAATTGTTCACGAGACATTTCATATGGGGATTCTAATTTGGTTCATGAATTGGATTCAAAATTTACGCAAGTGCGTATTTAGAATAAATTTATATTTTTGTAAAAATATTTGATATTTTGAAAAACTTGATTTTTATTCTATAACATGTGTTGATGTTGATTTTGATGTTAAAAATTAATTTTTGGTATTTTTGAAGTGTTTAGGGAAGACCGGGAGAAATTAGGGTAAAAGACCCTAATTCCTTCAGCTCAGAGAAAGTGAAATGAATTTTTTTTTTAAAAAAATCAAAGTTGCTGACTGGCCCATAGCGCGCGCGCATACGCGTTGCGCGCTGTAATTTTTTTTTTGCTTCGTTTTGAGTTTCCGGACTCCGATTCAGCCCCGACTTTTTCCTATACACTCATAATGGAATATAGTATTTTATTAAATTATTTAAAATTACACCCATCCTTTATATCCATAGGTTAGACCCATTTCTGCTGCCCGGGGTACCGATCCGACCCTAAGGGTTCCACAACTGCCCCAACAGAATGATATTAGAGCAAAGGCTTAGCCACACAACACATGTTATAAATCTATTTCATAGTAATTTTAATTTAATTATGCATAAGATATATTGGATATGTATTGCATGTTTTAAATTAAAGCTTTGACCTAATTAAGTTAATGACTTGAATGTCATAAATCTCCCGTGATTAGGTGATTACTTTTCAGTAATAGTATAATAATATTGGAGTATTATTGGATGGCCTGTCTTGTCAATACAGAGATGAATGAGTTCTTACTATTTATATCCAATATCGTCATTAGTGTGAGGGTATAAGTGCTCGGAACTTAGGTCGCTCCGGTAAAATATTAGATGTAGCGTGATGAGTTAACATAATCACCCAATATCGTCATTAGTGTGAGGGTGTACATACGAAGCTCATTAGTGCACATTGACAAGTATACACCTAGAACACGTCTTAATCCAATATCGTTATTAGTGTGAGGATAAGAAACAGTTTAGGACCAAACTAGGAGTCACATGAATGTGATTGACCTTGGAGGTCTACCTAATGAGTTTATAAAGGCCAATATCATCATTAGTGTGAGGTTGAAGTAAATGTCATGGGATCCACTTCCTGCTATGAAATTTTGATAGTCAAATTTCTATTTTTCCGTTAAGGGAGATTACATAATTACTTAAAGTAGTGGGATAACAATAATAGATTTAAAATTCCATAATCAATTAGTGTTATCACTTTTGAAATGAAAATTGTTCTGCAACTACAAAATTTTTTTTGTCTTGCAGATGGCTGCCGCTAATCCATTGATGGAACTTTTGGATTCCAATAAGCTAAAAGAAGCCGAGAACTATTTCGAATGGGAAATGAACATACACATTATCTTAGAGTATGAAATGTTGACTTATGTCACTATCAATCCACTGCCTGTTGATATCGATCCTGACTCCACTCCAGAAGAGCGAGAAATTTTTGATAGATGGAATGATGATAACTTGAAGGTGAAATCCTACATCTTGGGATCGATGGTTCTAGATTTGATGAGACAGTATATTGAAGTACAAAATGCTTGGAGCATCATGCGAACACTCAAGGAGTTGTTCGAGGCAAACCAAGAAATGGAACTTTATCGAAGAACTAAGGAATTGTTTTGTGCTGAACTCAAGGAGGGAGGAGATGTCAATACATATGTTTTGAACAAGATAGACCAGATTCGATATCTGGAACGACAGGGCATTGTGTTTGATGAACGGCTGGGCCGTAATTTTATTCTGTCTTATTTGTCTGGTTCTTATGTTGGCTTTGTTTTAAATTTCCATATGCATTCGATGCAAGCCATATATGAAGAACTTCATAAGACAGAGCAAGATTTGAAGAAAAACAACCCCACATTGTATCTCCAGGGTGGAGTTGGCTCTTCAAAGATTTCTGGGAAGTCAAAGAAAATGAAGATGGGGAATAAGAAGATATCAAAGAAGAAATCCAAGAAGCGTAAAGGTGCAAAACCGAAAGTAGCTCGTAATCAATGTCTACACTGCAAGAAGTCTGGACACTGGAAGAAGGACTGTCCAGAGCTTAAAGGAAAAGCAGGACCCCCAGGTACGCTTTGTATTTTTCCAATTATTGACATCTCATTAGCCTTAGATGCAAATAGTGGATGAGTGTTAGACACTGACAGTCTGATGAGTGGAAAATATATCAATATTTATCGCCCCTTTAACTTAATTTATTGTTTAGTTTCTCGGGTTTGATGAACGTTTTGATGTGTTTTAGTTTATTTTGCTAATAAAATAATATCAGGTCTCAATGAAATCATTTAGGATGAAATATGGGTCAAATAAGGGCAATTATTGGACTTGATATTTTAATTTTGGAGATTGGAAACTTGAAAGGGCGTTTTTGACAAAGTGCAGTTTTGGAAATTCCAATTTTGCACATCTGTCGTATTTTTGGCATACCATTTTACTCCGTTATCGGATGGAGCTGATTCAAGTGCCAGATTAAAGAAGACTCGAATATCTACAACTTTGAAAGACAAAATAATTTCGAATTCTGAAGATTTCATGACCGAAATTGATGTGAACCATCCAGAAGTGTCTTGTGTGTAATTATTAAAGTCATTTTCAATCATTTTCAAAGCAAAAAATAAATTAATAAATAAATTATAAAAATTATCAAATCACCACCAAACATGATAAGCAATTAGTGGAGCAATTAATAATGGATTTGGTGGAGTAATTAATGGAGAAATTAATAATGGATTTGGTGGAGAATTTGATGGAGGCAAAATTTTGCCTACAAATACCAAGCCATTTCATTTGTAAATTTCATACTTTCTTCTTTGAAAATTCCTAATGAATAAATAAGAAGATTGTATCTTGTTGTTTATTTACAGCTTCCAGTAATTAATTTCCGCTTTCACACTTTCTTTTCTTTACTTTCAGTTTTTACTTTCCGCAATTTACTTTTACGCACAAACCTTTTCTTTCTTTACTTTTGCAGTTTTTATTTTTCAAGCAATGAGAAGGTAACTCCCCCTTGCTGGGGTAAAAGGTAAAGCTTTTATTATTGCTATCTAGATTAATCTCCCTTAAATATAAAATAAAACTATTTAAAATCTGACTTAATGAGGATACCGCTATATTGGCCGGTTGGAAATTAATTATAAATTGGTTTTAACCTGACTAAGTATGGATACCGTCTGGTTGGTCGGTTGGTAATTAATTATTAATTTGACTTAATCAGGATACCGCCTATATGGCTGGTTGGTAATTATCACGCAAAGTTAATATATTATATTAAGGGAGATATCTAAAATAGTAGTAATAAAAGTTGATCCTCTAACCCCAGCATTTTCTTTTATTGTACTTTTACGTTATTTAATTTCAGCAATTTACTTTTCAGCAATTTACTTCAGTAATTTACTTTTATTTTTATTTTTTTTTACTTTTTACTTTTTACTTTTACTTTTACTTTATTTACTTTTCAACAATTTACTTTTCAGTATTTAATTTTAGTATTTTACTTTATGTCTTTTATTTTTTACTACTTGTAAATATGTGTCATAACTAAGCCACTTATCTGGGGTTGTGATGAAATCCAATATCACGGTTTATAAGGGGTTAAATGATAGTTTGGGTAAATAAATGTTTATTTATTAAGTCTTAATATTAATGCTTTTTATTAACTGGCCATTAATAAAATTGAACTGGTAAACTTAAAATGAACTAGACATATGGATTTTAAGTTTAAGACCTTAGACTCAATAGCCCACGATCTTCTTTGAGGATAGATAACTCTTTAATAGATTTCCTTACAGGATAGGAATATACCTGTCGGGCGGGGGTAGCCATAATTGGAACTTAATCTTAATGAATCCAGGTAATTTGGTTGACATAGACATATGGTTCAATTGGGTTATACTGGATATTTATAGTTGACCATCGGAAGAGGCTTTTACATAATTTAGTGTTCCAGGTTAATAAATCAATATTTTACCCAACTATAAGAAACACTTCATCTTTAAATAATATTGGAAAGATTCACAACCCTAGATAGTTTTTAATATTGAATTTTCTTAAACCTACTTTCGAACAATTTAATTTACTTGTTTTTAAATTTAGAATCGTCACCTTTTCAAATCAATCAAACAACCTGTTAGATACTAGTAATCATTTGACCTCATAAAATTAATAGATTAGATATTAAGTCCTCGTGGGACGATACTTTTTATACTACTTGAACAATACGTGCGTTTGCGTTATACGCGTGTGTAAGCACCAGTCAAATTTTTGGCGCCGTTGCCGGGGACTTAATTATCTTTCACTATTAGTTTAGAGGTTAGATACTTTTACTTGTATCTAATTTCTTTTTACTTATTGTTTTTGTTTTCTTGTGTTTCAGGTTCTCAGAAACTTCATGAGACGAACTAGAAGCTTTGAACTCCGACCGCTTGACCCGGAAATTGAAAGAACCTTCAGACAGTTGAGAAGGGAAAGGCGAGAAGGCCAAGAAGCTTTAGTCAACATGGAACCTGAACCTTTGAATGTTTCACCACCGATTCCCATTCGAGACAGAACCATTCCGGTGGTTGACAGACTCATTTCTGTATTGTACTTCCTCCCTTACCAGCAAATGCATGTGACATCAAAACATACATCAGATGATTCAGCTGTCAGTACAGTTTGGGGGAAATGCAACTGAAGATCCCAATGCCCACATCAGCAACTTCCTGGAAGTTTGCGGCACTTTCAATTACAACGAGAAGCTGAAGAAGCAATGAGACTGCGTGTTTTCCCATACTCCTTGAAGGACAGAGCTAAAGCTTGGCTACATTCACTACCAGCAGGTTCCATCACAACTTGGAATACTTTAGCCACCAAATTTCTTGCAAAGTACTTTCCACCAGCCAGAACTGGAAAACTGAGGAATGACATCACATCATTTGTGCAACAAGACTCATAAACTCTTTACGAAGCTTGGGAAAGGTACAAAGATTTGCTCCGGAAATGTCCTCACCATGAGATTCCAAAATGGCTTCAAGTCCAAACATTATATAATGGACTTTCTGGAATAATGAGAACCACAATCGATGCTGCTGCTGGAGGAGCTTTAATGGCAAAAGGAGAAGATCAAGCCTGGGACCTAATCGAAGAAATGGCCAACAACAATTCCTTGTGGCCAACAGAAATGAGCATGATCCAAAGAATTTCAGGAATTTATGAAAGTGGAGCCAATACAGCAGTCAACACCAAGCTGGATCAGATATGAAAATTCATGGAGACTCTTACCACTGGATCCACAAGTTCACCATATGGAGGAGCACCAGAACCAAACCAACTTGAATAGACAGTGAATTATGTCAACAATTTCAACAGATAGGGGAACAATCCATATTCCAAAACCTACAACCCAGGGTGGAGGAATCATCTTAATTTTCATGGAGCAATAATGCAGGGCAAAAGAACAATCCACCACCAAGATTCCAACAGCAGAACTATTCACCACCTGGATTCCAGCAACAGAATAAAGGCCAAGAACAGATAAATGAACCAGGAATAATAGAAGTGCTGAATCAGTTAAAAAAGTACGATGCTATGTTTCAGAGCCAATCAGCTTCCATTAAAGCACTGGAGAATCAAATCGGACAACTGGCCCAATGCTCAGAGTTACAGACCGTCAGTAATCTTCCCAGCAACACAGAACCAAATCCAAGGAACCGAGAGGGAAGGAGCAATGTCAAGCTATTACCTTAAAAAGCGGGGTACTGAGATCAATAAAATGTTGGAATCAAAGCAACAATTGAGGAAGTTCCAAAAGATGCAGTTCCACAAATGGAGGAAAAAGAAGCAAAGGAAAAAAAACATATCATTCCACCTCCACCTTTCCTCAACGACTTCAGAAAAACAAACTGGACAAGCAGTTTGCTCGATTCCTGGGGGTGTTCAAAAAGCTTCACATCAACATTCCATTTACAGAAGCCTTGGAAGAAATCCCAGCTATGTAAAAATTCATGAAAGACATTCTTTCACGAAAACGAAGATTGGAGACTACGAAACAATAGCATTAACGGAAGAATGCAGAAGCGCCATCATTCAGAGGAAACTTCCCCCAAAGTTGAAAGATCCTGGCAGTTTCACTGTCCCATGCACCATTGGAGAATTTACATCGGTAAGGCTTTATGTGATTTAGGAGCCAGTGTAACTTAATGCCTTTTTCTATTTACAGGAAACTGCAGATTGGAGAAGCAATGCCTACCTCAGTTCATTGCAACTTGCTGACTGAACACTCGCATTTCCAAGAGGTGTTATTGAAGATGTACTGGTCAAAGTCGACAAAACTAATTCTCCCAGCAGATTTCATCATCCTTGACATGGAAGAAGACAAAGAAATACCTATCATTCTTGGGAGACCATTCTTGGCTACAGGTAAAACTGTGATTGATGTGCAAAAAGGAGAACTGACCATGAAAGTGCAGGACAAGAAGTGACCTTTAATGTTTTCAAAGCCATGAAATTCCCGAGCGATGATGAAAAAGAAGAAGAAATGTTCAGAGTTGATGTTGTTGATAGTATCGTTCAAAATACTGAGCCAAATCCCACAGATACACTTGAAGCTTGCATCACCAACATGACTGACAGCGAGCTAGATGCTGAAATCCTGGAATGTATCAACTACCTTGACAAACCATTCAGATTCAAAGCAACACCACCAGTTGTGAAAGCTTGGAACTGCCAAAGAAAGATCGGATCAAGCCCTCGATTGAAGAACCACCACAGTTGGAGCTGAAGTTACTTCCGAGTCATCTCAGGTATGCATTTCTTGGAAACTCTTCTGAATTACCTGTTATTTTTTCTTCTTCACTAACATTTGAGCAGGAAGAAAAGCTACTGCGGAGTATTACGAGAGCACAAGAAAGCCATTGGCTGGACTATAGCAGACATTCGAGGCATTAGTCCATCATTTTGCATGCACAAGATCCTGATGAACGATGAGTACAAACCCATAGTGGAACATCAACGGAGACTCAATCCAATCATGAAGGAAGTCGTGAAGAAAGAAATCATCAAATGGTTGGATGCTGGCATCATTTACCCCATCTCATACAGCAGTGGGTAAGTCCTATGCAGTGTGCCGAAGAAAAGGAGGAATTATGTGGTTACCAATGAAAAGAACGAGCTGATTCCAACAAGAACGGTGACTGATGGAGAGTATGCATGGACTACAGAAAGCTGAATAAAGCCACGAGAAGGACCATTTTCCGCTACCATTCATTGACCAGATGTTAGACAGATTGGCGGACATGAATTCTATTGCTTTCTTGAAAGATATTCAGAGTACAATCAGATTGCCATCGCCCCAGAAGATCAGGAGAAAACCACATTTACATGTCTCTATGGTACTTTTGCTTTCCGCAGGATGCCATTTGGATTATGTAATGCTCCCGCTACTTTTTAGCGTTGCATGATGGCCATATTCTCAGACATGCTGGAGCAGAGTATGGAGGCATTCATGGATGACTTTTCTGTGTTTGGAGATTCTTTTGACCATTGCTTGCAAAATCTGGAACAAGTGTTACAAAGGTGCGAAGATACAAACCTGGTACTCAACTGGGAGAAATGTCACTCCATGGTACAGGAAGGCATTGTTCTTGGACACCGGATCTCACAAAAGGGGATTGAGGTAGACAAAGCAAAGATAGAGACAATTGAAAAAACTACCTCCACCAACATCAGTAAAAGGTATTCGAAGTTTTCTTGGACATGTAGGTTTTTACAGGAGATTTATCAAAGATTTTTCCAAAATTGCAAAACCTCTTTGCAATCTTCTGGAGAAGGATGTGCCTTTCAACTTACCAAAGAATGCCAGGGAAGCTTTTGAGATTAAAACAGAAGCTGGTTCTGCCCCCATCATTGTAGCACCAGACTGGACCATTCCATTTGAAGTGATGTGCGATGCTAGTGATTTTACTGTAGGTGCAGTTTTGGGACAACGTAAAGCAAAGATTTTCCACACCATTTATTATTCCAGCAGAACTCTAAATGAAGCTCAACTCAACTACACAACCATCGAAAAAAGAGTTGCTCGCAGTTGTGTACGTTTTGAACAAATTCGCTCCTATCTGCTGGGTCCCAAAGTGGTGGTCTACACAGATCATTCAGCAATCAAATATCTGATCACGAAGAAAGATGCCAAACCCAGATTGATCCGTTGGATACTTCTTCTACAAGAATTTGAAGTGGAGATTCGAGACAGAAGAGGGACAGACAAGAAAATAGGTGGCAGATCATCTATCGAGGATCGAGAATGGAGAAACAGCTGGCAAAGAACTGACAATCAAAGAAACTTTCCAGATGAACAGCTGTTTGCCATGAAACAACAGGAAGTCCCTTGGTATGCTGACTATGTCAACTACATTGTGTCAGAAAATGGCCGTTGGAATGGACAACTCAACAACGGAAGAGTTCTTCAAAGAAGTCAAGCACTATGTCTGGGATGAACCGTACCTGTTCAAACAGTGTGCTGATCAATTATTGAGACGATGTGTGTTCCACAGGAGGAGGTCAACAGTGTTTTGCAGCACTGTCATTCATCACCATATGGCGGACACTTCAGCGGAAACAAAACTGCAGCAAAAGTTCTTCAATCAGGTTTGTTCTGGCCCACTCTTTTAAAGATGCTATCTTTTTTCTTTTCAATGTGACAGGTGCCAGAGAACGGGGAATATTTCCAGGAGAAATGAAGGACCATTGCAAAACATTCTGGAAGTGGAATATTCGATGTGTGGGTATAGATTTCATGGGACCCTTTGTTCCATCATTCGGAAACCTGTACATCCTGGTTGCTGTGTAGACTACGTCTCCAATGGGTTGAAGCAATTGCACTGCCATCCAATGATTCAAAAGTGGTGATCAAATTCCTGAAAAAGAATATCTTCACTCGGTTCGGAACACCTCGTGCAATCATCAGCGATGGTGGCTCACATTTCTGCAACAAATACTTTGATGCACTTCTATCCAAATACGGAGTTACTCACAAGGTTGCCACAGCTTACCATCCACAGTCAAATGGACAGGTTGAGGTTTCAAACAGAGAGATCAAAAGAATCTTGAGAGAACTGTTGGATCAACAAGGAGAGAGGACTAGTCAACAAAATAGATGATGCATTATGGGCCTACCGACAGCCTACAAGACACCATTGGTATGTCCCCATATCGATTGGTGTTTGGGAAAGCATGCCATCTGGCAGTTGAGCTTGAACACAAGGCGTACTGGGCACTGAAGAAGTTGAATCTTGATTCACAAGCTGCAGGAGAGAAACGACTTCATCAACTCAACGAATTGGAGGAGTTTCGTCTACAGGCTTATGAGAATGCCAGATTATACAAAGAAAAGACAAAGAAATGGCATGATCGAAAAAATAGTGCACAGACAGTTGGAACCAAGCAGCAGGTGTTGTTGTACAACTCGAGGTTGAAACTTTTCCCTGGAAAGTTGAAATCTAGGTGGTCAGGTTCATTTGTGATCACTCAAGTTTTACCTTATGGAGCTGTTGAGTTACTGGATCCCAATACCAACAACACATTCAAGGTTAACAGTCAGCGTGTCAAGCACTACTGGGGAGAATCATTTGAGCGACAAAAGAAAGTGTCACACTTTCAGATCCAGCCTAACGTTCGAGAAGTCACGTCTAGCTGACGACTTTAAACTTAGCTCGCAGGGAGGCAACCCATGCAATTTTTATATATATTGTGATTTGGTGTGATTTAATTTGGTGTGTTTAGTTTTTACAGATTAAGACATTTCAAGATGGAAGAAGCTCTTGCAAATCTTCACAAGCAATTTCCTTCTCTCCCTCAAAAATCTCTGATGAAAGTTTACAAAGCTCGCTTGGAACGGATGAGACTACGAACAATCCATGGTGTTCCTAATGACATTCGTTGGGTAATTGAAGTAAGAGTCCGATTGGCAGGTGAGTCTTCTGACTCATTTATTTCATATTTGCCTGGTTTTGGAAGAAGCACCTATGCAAAGAAACGTAGAGCTAAGCAATGGGTGTTTGTTACAAATGTGCACGCTGGAATTGCAATACTCGTTGTCGTTCTTTAGGAATGGTGTCTGATAATCGCGAAGACAAAATTAAATTCATTGGGATGGCTTGAGTAAGAGTCTGTAGATAATATATCTTCGACTCTTGAGACGCATCCTAGTGGATATGTACATAGCCATTCGGAAATTACATACACAATTTCAAAAAAGAAAGACAACAGTTAAGTCTTAGGAATCTGACTCAAAAAGACCATGTTGCCAATTTATAAGAAAATTGGATGGGGAAGCTTGTCCCTGACGCATAGACGTCAATCAAGCCGCTAATTTCTTGTAAATATTATATCTCTTTGTCTTTTCCTAATAATTGTAATTTGTTTTGTTGTACTTTATCCGACAGGATCCAGACCTTTTTACTATCACGATTTATTTTACTGTTTAACTAATAATTGTCATTTGGCAGGTACTAGTGCTATTATTTTACTCACCCTTTTCAGGTGTTATAAATTCAACTCATCATTGCACTTTTGAAGACATCCAGAGTAAAACATGGAAGCCACTTCAAGAAGACGAGTTGAAAACATCTGTGTGTTTGCGGTGGTAGTAGTGTTGGTACTAAACCACAATACGTAGAAGCAGCACAAGAATTGGGTCGAGTCTTAGCTGGCAAGAAATATGCACTTAGTATATGGCGGAGGCAATCTTGGACTAATGGGGATCGTTTCAAAGGCTGTACAGGAGGGAGGCAGTCACGTTTTGGGAATCATCCAAAACCCTTGGCAGAAGCAAATCTTATTGAACCATCAAACGAAGAGGAACTGATCGTGCCAGGTATGTCTGAACGACTGGTAGAAATGATTAACCGTGCTGATGCTTTTATTGCTTTGCCAGGTGGCTTGGGCACATTGGAGGAAATTTTTATAGTGCTATCTTGGCGAACTTGAACATACACCAGAAACCAATTGGGCTTTTTAACGTTGATGGATTTTATGATTTTCTTTGTGTGTTTCTTGATGATGCCCGAAGAAATGGGTTCGTGTCAAAACCTTTGAAAGAACTCATTTTACTGCAGAGCTGCTCCGGATCTAATAGACCAACTCTTAGCCTATGAACCACAAGTTGACCCTATCCATTTCAAAGATAAATTGGTCCAAGGACGATCGTGGTAAGAGGCGTCGGATTAATCTGGATCTTAACCTTTAATTTCCTGTAGAATTTCAGCTAACCAGGTATTATCTCTAAACTCTTCTTCTACCGTTTTTAAAACATTGGGACAATGTCTCATTTAGGTTTGGGGGAGGGAATTAGTTGATTAATATTCTTTTTAGTTGTGTGTTTTTTTTTATTTTTGTCCAAATTTTTCGAAAAATACAAAAAAAAATTGAAAATTTTCAAAATTACAAAATATTTTGTGTTTTTGTTTTGACTAAAAGGTGAATGAAATGGTAAGAGATAGCTGAGTAAGGAGTTTCCACTCCTGAGACGTATCTCAAACCTATTTGAAACAAGTTAATTTTTGTTATTTCCTTTTGAATTATTTAATTTGTGAATTCTCCATAATACTGATTAAAATGGATCTTCATATGCTCAGTTAGCAGGTATTATCAACATACATAGTAACATACGGACATGAGCTAAAATTGAAAAGTTTGTAATATTCAGTGCTCTAGTTTAATTGGAGGAAGCATCTAAAAAAGCAATGGAGTAAAAAAAAAAAAAAAAAAAAAAAAACTTTGAATCCGAGTTATTAAGTCTGTAAGGGTGTTTTAACATCTAGTGCCCTAAAGCCAACGGTTGAGAGTCACTGGCCCAAAGCTCGCTACATGAATCAAAGATGTTGTAAAAATATATATATCTGAAGTCTGAGTAATTAAGTCTGTATGGGAGTCTTAACACCTGGTGCCTAAAGCCAACTGGTTTGGGAGCCACCGACCCAACACTCGCTACATAGACGGAAGATATGTATATAAATAAAAAATCGAAAATCAAAGAAAATCAGAAAAAATGAGAAAAATTATTCCATTGCCCATAAAAATGTGTGAAATCTGATAGAAACTTTAGGACAAAAATATTACTCTCTTATCAACTACACTTGTGACTGTTGTGGGCAAAAAAAATGAGATTGATTAATACAACTAGTAAATATAATCGGAGAATTTACTTATTCGGGTAATTTAGAAAGAAACAAAACAACTATTAACTTGGAGTAGAAGTTTCACCTGATTATCACTAACTTTCTTTATCTCTTTTTCTCTTGTCTTTTTGCTTTTGTGTGCATTAGTTTACTACCTTTTTACTTTTGTAAAATGTTTGTGGGTATCATTGCTGTAACCCTCACGAGACTACAACTCGTCCACTAGGGACACCTAGGGGTTTAAAGGCTTGTTGCATACGCTAAATGCAATCGTGATCCCTACGAAAGTGGCTTAGTTTAATTATTATTTTTTTTTTTGCTCGAGGACTAGCAAAATGTTAGGTTTGGGGGTGTGATGAGTGGAAAATATATCAATATTTACCGCCCCTTTAACTTAATATATTGTTTAGTTTCTCGAGTTTGATGAACGTTTTGATGTGTTTTAGTTTATTTTGCGGATAAAATAATATCGGGTCTCAATAAAATCATTTAGGACGAATTATGGGTCAAATAAGGGCAATTATTGGACTTGATATTTTAATTTTGGAGATTGGAAACTTGAAAGGGCGTTTTTGACAAAGTGCAGTTTTAGAAATTCCAATTTTGCACATCTATCGTATTTTGGGCATAACGTTTTACTCCGATATCGGATGGAGCTGATTCAAGTTCCAGATTAAAGAAGACTCGAAGATCTACAACTTTGAAAGACAAAATAATTTCGAATTCTGAAGATTTCATGACCGAAATTGATGAACCATCCAGAAGTGTGTTGTGTGTAATTATTAAAGTCATTTTCAAAGTAAAAAATAAATTAATAAATAAATTATAAAAATTATCAAATCACCACCAAACATGATAAGTAATTAGTGGAGCAATTAATAATGGATTTGGTGGAGTAATTAGTGGAGAAATTAATAAGGGATTTGGTGGAGAATTTGATGGATGATTTGATGGAGGCAAAATTTTGCCTATAAATACCAAGACATTTCATTTGTAAATTTCATACTTTCTTCTTTGAAAATTCCTAATGAATAAATAAGAAGATTGTATCTTGTTTGTTTATTTACAGCGTCCAGTATTAATTTCCGCTTTCGCACTTTCTTTCTTTACTTTTCAGTTTTTACTTTCCTCAATTTACTTTTACGCACAAACCTTTCTTTCTTTACTTTTGCAGTTTTTATTTTTCAAGCAATGAGGAGGTAACTCCCCCTTGCTGGGGAAAAAGGTAAAGCTTTTATTATTGCTATCTAGATTAATCTCTCTTAAATATAAAATATAAACTATTTAAAACCTGACTTAATGAGGATACAGCTATATTGGCCGGTTGGAAATTAATTATAAATTGGTTTTACCTGACTAAGTATGAAGGAAGACACCAAACCATTACCTAGCCTTAAAAGTGCCTTTGATTAAACCCCTTTCAACCTACGGTAGACACAGTTAACTAAAGCACAAATTACAATCACTACAAGACATTATTTCGGGGCCAATTCTATGAATCCCCAGTGGAGTCGCCAGACTGTGGGACACAGAAATCGACGAGCTGTTCTAGGCTCACGGCCTAGTTGGGAGTACGAAATAACATGGAGTCGCCACCCGGTGTGAACCGGGACAAAGATTTAAGGCCGCACTCACCCCTCGCAAGGGGACCTCAAACCGTTGGGTTCGGAATGGTCCCTTACTTATGTCACTTGTGATGATATGATTTGTGCAATAAACTAACCGAATCTATTCAACATCCATGCTCAAGGGTACTTAGATCTAACATGCTTTCATCCAAATAACTCCACGCAATATAACACAACGAGCATATCGAACCATTAAACCAAAGTAAACAAATAACTAATTAAACATAAACATAAACTAAACGAAACATCATGCATAAAGAATGAAAAACAACATGCCTAAATAACACAATCATGCTTTGAAAATTAAATAACAAGACTAAATTAACTCATGCTTAAAATAATAAATAAACAACCTAGAACTATGACATGCTCAAATACAAATTTGGATGAGACGAGATACGTGCATCTTAAGTGGTACGTGGCGTTGTATCCCGAGTGCAGACCGCAATACCGTCCATTCGGAATCGGCTACGGAATTTACGTTCAGGTTTCCATCCGATATACCACAAAAGGGAACACACATCCCGCTCATCCAACAATCACATCATGCCTCAAACGACTCTCATGCAATAATATTTTAAAATAAATAAAATAAAACGAAAGAAGATATAAGTAAGAAGGTGCCCTCAGGTCTAACCTCTTTTATCGTCTCACGAAAGGGCGTTACACGTCCGTTGGAAGGGTGAATGATCCGCAACTCTTTTGGTTCACCAACTCAACGTCTTTCCTCGCTGTTTTGCTGTTCGGGCTGCTGTTTTTACTCCGTTTCGCTGCTGTTTTTGTTGTATTTCTGGTCGCTATTTTGGGGTAATTAAGGACTGGTTTGTGCATTTTTGGGGACTATTTTGTGCAGTTTTTGATGCAGTTTTATGGCTGAAATCTGGACAGTTTCAGGGGTTTATGGGGGCTGTTTTTGAGGTGATTTGGAGGGCAGGTTTGTGGCTGTTTGGGCGTGCAGTGGAGTGTTAAGGCCAAGGGGGGAGCGTGAAGAGGCAATGGCGTTGTTGAGGGCTGGACTTGTGTGTGAAGTTGAGTGAAAGGAGGGGCAGGTGGCTTGGTTTGAGAGTGAGCGTGTGGCTTTTAAGGGACGTATAGAGCTTGCATGTTGTTGTTTATTGAGAGGGCCGATTTGTGGATTAGAGGCGTGTGGTTTTAGGATTGATGAAGGAGGGCTGAGTGTGTCGTGTGAGGTGGCTTAGGTTTGTTTGAGAGGGGCTGTGATTTGTGTGTCTGATTGCGTGGAGGCTATGTGGCTAGGAGGGGCTTATTTGTTTAGGCGGCAGTGCAGTTTTTTGTGGGTGCTTTGGACGGCAATATTGAAGGATTTTTTCTGTGTTTCTTGGCGTGAATGGGCTCTTGTGTTTCTTGTGTGAATATGTGTGAATGAGCCAACCAGGGTTTGATAAAGGGGTGAATGATTATTTTTATAGGCAAGGGGATGAGTTTTACCTTGTTGGGGAAGGAATCAAATTTGTGTATTAATTAGGAGATATTTTTAATTTAGTATGTGATAGGGAAAATCTTTTATTTAAGGGAAGTGATTTGATTTATTCTTTTTAGTTAAGGATATGATTTATTTAATTTAGGAAGGTGATTAAATAAATTAGGAATGTGTTTTATTGTAAATTAGGAATTTAATTTAATTTAATTTCAAGTTCAATTTAATTGGTGAATGTGATTTAATTTAATTTAAGTTTAATTTTAATTGGTTTTAATTATTTAATTTGTGAGATGTGTTTTAAATAATTTAATTATTTAATTTGTGAGATGTGTTTTAAAACAGATGTCCAACAAGCGAACCTGAAGCGAAACAAGCGAGTTAAATCTGAAAAAATGCTAATTTCCAACTTTACCCTTCCAACGTCCGTTTCCCGCGGCTTTCACAACTAAAGAGGTAGTGTCTCCATACGAGACTCATCATTGGGCTAATGTGTAAAAATGCAATGCCTACAGTCGCCCCCAGGCCCCCCACTTTGATGGGACTTGTGCAGTGTGTGACAATGACAATCCTATCAAAGTACATGCAATGCATTTTCACTTACCTGGCTCGCCAGCTGCCACCTGGTTTGCCTGCTGTGCTGAGTTGATAATGCTAAACCCCGTACCTAGGGCGTCGCGGTTGCGTCTCCGTACCTAGAGTGCCGCAGTGATGTTGTTGGTTGTCTGGATGCTAACCCCGTACCTAGGGTGTCGCAGTGACGTCTCCGTACCTAGAGAGCCACAAATGTCTGAATAGTCCACATGTCGTACCTGGCGTGCTAACCCCGTACCTAGGGCGTCGCTGTGGTCTGAATGCTAACCCCGTACCTAGGGTGTCGCAGTGACGCCTCCGTACCTAGAGTGCCACAAATGTTTGAATGCTAACCCCGTACCTAGGGTATTGCGGTGACGTCTCCGTACCTAGAGAGCCACAAATGTCTGAGTGCTAACACTGTACCTAGGGTGTCGCAGTGACGCCTCCGTACCTAGAGTGCCACAAATATCTGAATGCTAACCTCGTACCTAAGGTGTCGCGGTGACGTCTCCGTACCTAGAGAGCCACAAATGTCTGAGTGCTAACCTCGTACCTAGGGTGTCGCGGTGACGCCACCGTACCTAGAGTGCCATAAATGTCTGAATGCTAACCCCGTACCTAGGGTGTCGCGGTGACGTCTCCGTACCTAGAGAGCCACAAATGTCTGAGTGCTAACCTCGTACCTAGGGTGTCGCAGTGATGCCTTCGTACCTAGAGTGCCACAAATGTCTGAATGCTAACCCCGTACCTAGGGTGTCGCGGTGACGTCTCCGTACCTATAGACCAGAAATGTCTGAGTGCTAACCCCGTACATAGGGTGTCGCGGTGACGTCTCCGTACCTAGAGAGCCACAAATGTCTGAATGCTAACCCTGTACCTAGGGTGTCGCAGTGACGCCTCCGTACCTAGAGTGCCACAAATGTCTGAATGCTAACCCCATACCTAGGGTGTCGCGGTGACGTCTCCGTACCTAGAGAGCCACAAATTTCTGAGTGCTAACCCCGTACCTAGGGTGTCGTGGTGACGTCTCTGTACCTAGAGAGCCACAAATGTCTGAATGCTAACCACGTACCTAGGGTGTCGCAGCTGTGATATCTCTATACCCGGAGTGCGGTACCTGGCTGACTGATCTGATGTCTCCATACCCGGAGTGCCGTACCTGGCAAACTGATCTGATGTCTCCATACCCGGAGTGCCGTACCTGGCTGACTGATCTGATATCTCCATACCCGGAGTGCCGTACCTGGCTGATCTGATATCTCCATACTCGGAGTTCCGTACCTGGCTGATCTGATATCTCCATACTCGGAGTGTCGTACCTGGCAAACTGATATGATGTCTCCATACCCGGAGTGCCGTACATGGCTGAACTGATATCTTCATACCCGGAGTGCCGTATCTGGCAAACTGATCTGATGTCTCCATACCCGGAGTGCCGTACCTGGCTGAACTGATATCTCCATACCCGGAGTGCCGTACCTGGCTGATCTGATATCTCCATACCCGGAGTGCCGTCCCTGGCAGAAATTGATTTGAACCAATGTGGGTCTCGCCCCCAGGATGCCATACCCGGTAGATCTGATGCTGAACCTAATGTGGCCTCGCCCCCTGAATGCCATACCCAGCAAGTCTGTTACTGATGTTGATCTAATGTGGGCCTCGCCCACTGAATGCCATACCCGGCAAGTCTGTTACTGATGTTGATCTAATGTGGGCCTCGCCCCCAGGATGCCATACCTGGCGGAACTGATATTGAACTGATGTGGGCCTCGTCCCCAGAATGCCATACCCAGCAGAACTAATACTGATAATAACGTGGGCCTCGCCCCCCGCTTGCCATACGTGGCAAGACTGCTACTGATGCTAATGTGGACCTCGCCCCCAGATTGCCATACCCGGCAAGACTGATTCTGATGATGATACAGTGGGCCCTCGACCCTGGGATGCATCCCGGAACTGTAACAGATGTGTGGGCCCTCAACCCTGAGTCACATCCTAAAAATGATGATGTAGTGGGCCCTCGACCCTCGGGACGCATCCTGGAACTTCAACTGATGATGCAGTGGGCCTTCGACCCTGGGACGCATTCCGGAACTGCAACCGACAACGGGGGCATCTCGACCCTGGGCACCTCGACCCAACACCGCTGATAATAGGGACCTTGCCATCGAACTGATGATGTAGTGGGCACCTCGACCCGGAACTACAACCGACAATGGGGGCACCTCGACCCAACACCGCTGACAATAGGGACCTCGCCCTCGAACTGATGATGTAGTGGGTCCTCGACCCTGGACTGATGCTAATGTGGGCCTCGCCCCAAATTGATACTGATGTGGGCCTCGCCCCAAACTGATACTGACGTGGGCCTTGCCCGAAACTGAAGTGGGCCTCGCCCCAAACTGACACTGATGTGGGCCTCGCCCCCAAACTGATGTGGGCTTCGCCCCCAAGCTGATATTGATGTTGATATAGGCCTCGACCCTGGGACTCATCCCCAAAACTGACACCGATGCTGATGTGGGCCCCGACCAAACTGATGTGGGCTTCGCCCCCAGACTAATGCTGATGTGGGCCTCGCCCTTATACTGATACTGATATGGGCCTCGCCCCCAGAATGATACTGATATGGGCCTCGCCCCAAACTGATACTGATATGGGCTTCGCCCCAAACTGATACTGACATGGGCCTGGCCCCGAACTGATACTGATGTGGGCCTCGCCCCCAGACTGATACTGATATGGGCCTCAACCCTGTGACTCATCCCTAAAACTACTACTAATATGTTGCTGATTCTGGTTGGCTTGTCTTTGCCGCTTTCTCTTTTTCTTCTGTGAATACAAAACGAAACACAAAAAGAATGCAAAATACTTTACGTGTATGCATGCATGCATGAATGAATTTCCTATTCCGTTGGGTTAGGTCTTCCGCCAGTTCTCCAGGTGATTGCTCATTCTTTTCTCTGGTTTCATGACTCAATATCTTGTTATGTCCTTGATTCGCGATGTGGGAGACTGGTCGCCCCTAGTCTTGATTTAGCTTTCTGTTTTCCGCTGTTTGTACTTGGTCAAGATGAACCACATGGTGGGGCCTTCCATATCATCATGTTATATCACATGCTACGAAATAGTCCCAATAGTTACACATATTATTGCCCTCAAAGAATGCTCAGTATTGAAACCAGAGAACCTTCAAAACTTTCAACGCAACTCAAATCTAAGTCTTTGAATAAACAATCTAAGCCAGACTCAAAGTGTATATATGCAAAGGTTCCTTCGCAGATTCATCCTCAGGTAAGCCAACTCAATGATTTCGTCAAAAAATCGGGATCGATGGGTCAAACCAACCTAGATGTCTCAATTATGCCTGCAGTTGCTTTTCTGTGCTCAATGTGGTATGGTTTTCTTTCTCTTTTTCTCTTTTTCTCTTGTCTCTTTCTTTTTTCTTTTCATTTTGAACTTTTTTTTCTTTTTTTTTTCATTCTTTCTCTTTTTTTCAACACACCTATCCTTTAAGGTAGCATTTCTCCTCATGGTGGTCCTAATACTCGCCCAGGGTAGCTTTACGCTTATCGGTTATAGGCGGTTCAATTCTTTTCTTTTATTTTCAACCATACCACACATCATAACACAAGTAAATCAGGATAAACATTTAGGCGAACGGTCATTCATCGACCTACAATTTCTTCAACTAGTCACTTTGGTAACTACTCAGGTTTTCACCGCTAAGAACCTATAGTGAAGTGCTTACGAGTCTAACATAGATCAATTACTCAAAGTATCAGATAAAAGCTTATCAAGAGTTTATTGTTTCTAAGGTTTCACCCTAAATCAATCAATTTCATCATCGGACTTATGCCTAACTATTAAGGACTAAAAACAAACAACAAATTTTTTTTTTTTTTGAAGGCCCCCATGGTCTTTCTATCCTTGCAGTAAAGTTATCTGTTTCTCGATTTCCTTTTTCCCGATGTCAATGTTTGTTAAACTCTTCTTTACAAGTCTTATTTTATCCTTAACCCAACGGATATCTATGATGGCTTTTAAGACACGAGGGTTAACATGATGCATGTATGCATGAGATGCATGTGATGTATGAGACACAATATGCATGAGGTTATCAAAAGCATAAAGGGTGGCCCCTATAGGTCATACAACTATGGTTCACATGTGGGTTTACAGGAGTGTGGACAAAGCCTCTCGTTTGACGAAGGATTACCCACAACTAGGACTCCCCACTCAAGGGTTCAAGCGACCAAGTGAGTGCACCTTTTTTATACCTTACGGTACATGCCAACGAGTTACGGTGTGTGACTAACTGTCGAATGGATTTCCCGTTGTAGATTCCCCAGAGGGAGGGTGTAGCGAGGCTCTCTTAAGTACCCTAGCCCCTTAGACTCTTATCGCTTGTGACAGGAATAAACAACGAGTCCTCCAAATTAGTTCATCACGGTAGGCTACTAGTACATGATTATCTAGGTGCCTTCACAGCTTTTCCTTATAGAAAGGTAGTGAATGAAGGAAGACACCAAACCATTACCTAGCCTTAAAAGTGCCTTTGATTAAACCCCTTTCAACCTACGGTAGACACAGTTAACTAAAGCACAAATTACAATCACTGCAAGACATTATTTCGGGGCCAATTCTATGAATCCCCATTGGAGTCGCCAGACTGTGGGACACAGAAATCGGCGACACTGTTCTAGGCTCACGGCCTAGTTGGGAGTATGAAATAACATGGAGTCGCCACCCGGTGTGAACCGGGACAAAGATTTAAGGCCGCACTCACCCCTCGCAAGGGAAGACCTCAAACCGTTGGGTTCGGAATGGTCCCTTACTTATGTCACTTGTGATGATATGATTTGTGCAATAAAACTAACCGAATCTATTCAACATTCATGCTCAAGGGTACTTAGATCTAACATGCTTTCATCCAAATAACTCCACGCAATATAACACAACGAGCATATCGAACCATTAAACCAAAGTAAACAAATAACTAATTAAACATAAACATAAACTAAACGAAACATCATGCATAAAGAATGAAGAAACAACATGCCTAAATAACACAATCATGCTTTGAAAATTAAATAACAAGACTAAATTAACTCATGCTTAAAATAATAAATAAACAACCTAGAACTATGACATGCTCAAATACAAATTTGGATGAGACGAGATACGTGCATCTTAAGTGGTACGTGGCGTTGTATCCCGAGTGCAGACCGCAATACCGTCCATTCGGAATCGGCTACGGAATTTACTTTCAGGTTTCCATCCGATATACCACAAAAGGGAACACACATCCCGCTCATCCAACAATCACATCATGCCTCAAACGACTCTCATGCAATAATATTTTAAAATAAATAAAATAAAACGAAAGAAGATAAGTAAGAAGGTGCCCTCAGGTCTAACCTCTTTTATCGTCTCACGAAAGGGCGTTACACGTCCGTTGGAAGGGTGAATGATCCGCAACTCTTTTGGTTCACCAACTCAACGTCTTTCCTCGCTGTTTTGCTGTTCGGGCTGCTGTTTTTACTCCGTTTCGCTGCTGTTTTTGTTGTATTTTCTGGTCGCTATTTTGGGGTAATTAAGGGACTGGTTTGTGCATTTTTTGGGGACTATTTTGTGCAGTTTTTGATGCAGTTTTGTGGCTGAAATCTGGACAGTTTCAGGGGTTTATGGGGGCTGTTTTGAGGTGATTTGGAGGGCAGGTTTGTGGCTGTTTGGGCGTGCAGTGGAGTGTTAAGGCCAAGGGGGGGAGCGTGAAGAGGCAATGGCGTTGTTGAGGGCTGGACTTGTGTGTGAAGTTGAGTGAAATGAGGGGCAGGTGGCTTGGTTTGAGAGTGAGCGTGTGGCTTTTAAGGGACGTATAGAGCTTGCATGTTGTTGTTTATTGAGAGGGCCGATTTGTGGATTAGAGGCGTGTGGTTTTAGGATTGATGAAGGAGGGCTGAGTGTGTCGTGTGAGGTGGCTTAGGTTGTTTGAGAGGGGCTGTGATTTGTGTGTCTGATTTGCGTGGAGGCTATGTGGCTAGGAGGGGCTTATTTGTTTAGGCGGCAGTGCAGTTTTTTGTGGGTGCTTTGGACGGCAATATTGAAGGATTTTTCTGTGTTTCTTGGCGTGAATGGGCTCTTGTGTTTCTTGTGTGAATATGTGTGAATGAGCCAACCAGGGTTTGATAAAGGGGTGAATGATTATTTTTATAGGCAAGGGGATGAGTTTTACCTTGTTGGGGAAGGAATCAAATTTGTGTATTAATTAGGAGATATTTTTAATTTAGTATGTGATAGGGAAAATCTTTTATTTAAGGGAAGTGATTTGATTTATTCTTTTTAGTTAAGGATATGATTTATTTAATTTAGGAAGGTGATTAAATTAAATTAGGAATGTGTTTTATTTAAATTTGGAATTTAATTTAATTTAATTTCAAGTTCAATTTAATTGGTGAATGTGATTTAATTTAATTTAAGTTTAATTTTAATTGGTTTTAATTATTTAATTTGTGAGATGTGTTTTAAATAATTTAATTATTTAATTTGTGAGATGTGTTTTAAAACAGATGTCCAACAAGCGAACCCGAAGCGAAACAAGCGAGTTAAATCTGAAAAAATGCTAATTTCCAACTTTACCCTTCCAACGTCCGTTTCCCGCGGCTTTCACAACTAAAGAGGTAGTGTCTCCATACGAGACTCATCATTGGGCTAATGTGTAAAAATGCAATGCCTACAGTAACTCCCCCTTGCTGGGGTAAAAGGTAAAGCTTTTATTATTGCTATCTAGATTAATCTCTCTTAAATATAAAATATAAACTATTTAAAACCTGACTTAATGAGGATACCGCTATATTGGCCGGTTGGAAATTAATTATAAATTGGTTTTAACCTGACTAAGTATGGATACCGCCTGGTTGGTCGGTTGGTAATTAATTATTAATTTGAATTAATCAGGATACCGCCTATATGACTGGTTGGTAATTATCACGCAAAGTTAATATATTATATTAAGGGAGATATCTAAAATAGTAGTAATAAAATCTGATCCTCTAACCCCAGCATTTTCTTTTATTGTACTTTTATTTTATTTAATTTCAGCAATTTACTTTCAGTAATTTATTTTTTTTTTACTATTTTTTACTTTTTACTTTTTACTTTTTACTTTTTACTTTTACTTTATTTACTTTTCAACAATTTACTTTTCAGTATTTAATTTTTAGTATTTTACTTTATGTCTTTTATTTTTTACTACTTGTAAATATGTGTCGTAACTAAGCCAGTTATCTCGGGTTGTGATGAAATCCAATATCACCGGTTTATAAGGGGTTAAATTATAGTTTGGGTAATATAAATGTTTATTTATTAAGTCTTATTATTAATGCTTTTTATTAACTGGCCATTAATAAAATTGAACTGGTAAACTTAAAATGAACTAGACATATGGATTTTAAGTTTAAGACCTTAGACTCAATAGCCCACGATCTTCTTTGAGGATAGATAACTCTTTAATAGATTTCCTTACAAGATAGGAATATACCTGTCGGGCGGGGGTAGCCATAATTGGAAATTAATCTTAATGAATCCAGGTAATTTGGTTGACATAGACATATGGTTCAATTGAGTTATACTGGATATTTGTAGTTGACCATCGGAAGAGGCTTTTACATAATTTAGTGTTCCAGGTTAATAAATCAATATTTTACCCAACTATAAGATAACCACTTCATCTTTAAATAATATTGGAAAGATTCACAACCCTAGATAGTTTTTAATATTGAATTTTCTTAAACCTACTTTCGAACAATTTAATTTACTTGTTTTTAAATTTAGAATCGTCACCTTTTCAAATCAATCAAACAACCTGTTAGATACTAGTAATCATTTGACCTCATAAAATTAATAGATTAGATATTAAGTCCTCGTGGGATCGATACTTTTTATACTACTTGAACAATACGTGCGCTTGCGTTATACGCGTGTGTAAGCACCGGTCACAGTCCTAATTATATTTGTAATTCCCTGCAGGAAATAAGAGTTAGAAGAAGGCTGAATAAAGGGGAGATACAACTTAGAGTTGGCAATGGCGAGACATTGGATGTCAAGGCCATATGAACAATTGTTCTAGATCTCCCAAATGGATGTAAATTAGATTTGCATGACTGTTATTATGTTCCCTCAATTATCAAACAAATAATATCACTGCTAATATTAGATAAATAATGATATAAAATAAACATTGAGGATAAAACTTTATGTTTATATGATAAAGATAATTTATTGAAATGTGAATGTTTTTTTATCAAACGGTCACTATGTTTTGGAAACATATAGAGATGTCTTTAATATAGAGAAAATTACAAGTAGGAAGTCTGAATTAAATAATACTGAATTATGGCATATGAGATTGGGCCACATAGGTGTTAGACTTCTATCCAAATTGGTAAATGATGGTTTGATTGAAAATCTTACCTTAAATCTTTATCCGATTTGTGAGTCATGTATCCAATGAAAGATGACAAAGACCTCATTTCAAGATGTTGGACACCATGCTGGAGATTTACTGGAGCTAATACACGGTGATATGTGTGGTCCATTAAATCATGCCGCTCATGATGGTTCAACATACTTTGTGACTGTCACAGATGAAAAGTCTAGATATGGATATGTCTATCTGATGAAACATAAGTCGGAAATATTTGACAAATTCAAAATATTTCGAAACAAAGTAGAAAAAACAAACCAGTAAATTCATTAAATACCTTAGATCAGATCGATGCGGTGAATACATAAGTGAAGAATTCAGAAATTATTTAAGAGAGAATGAAATTCTTGCCCAATATAGCCCACCAGGAACACCGCAATACAACAGTGTGTCTGAACAAATAAATCATACTTTATTGGATATGGTGCGATCCATGATGAGCTATACAGATCTTCCTTATTACCTTTGGGGTTACACTTTACAAACATCTACCTACATACTTAATAAGGTTCCATCGAAAGTTGTTTCTATGCCTCCTATCAGATGTGGTTCGGTATAAATCCAAGTCTTAGACATTTAAAGATTTGGGGTTGTCCTACATATGTTAGAATTACGCAGCAGGATAAACTGGCACCTAGAGGGTCTAAATATAGGTTCGTTGGATATTCTGATAATTCCATGAGATATCAATTCTACGATTCCGAGCAACGAAATGTATTTGTTATTCGCTTTGCAACTTTTCTTGAAAAGAATTTTTTGAGCGAAAATGGGAATTGTAGAGAGATTAAACTTGATGAGTCTGATCCCAACATTAAGGAACCTGAGATGGAACCAGAGATCCAATTAGATGAAGGATCCACAACACAGGTTCTATGTAAGTCGAATAGAATATCAAGGCCTCCTGAGAGATGGTTTTTAACATCTGATGTGAGCCTTGATGTTCTCCTCTTGGAGGAAACAGATCCGACTACGTATAAAGAAGCGATATTGGATATCGATTCAGGAAAATGGCCGGAAGCCATGAAATCCGAAATGGATTCAATGCATGCCAATCAAATCTGGGACTTAGTTGAACTTCCTGAAGGAGTTAAACCTATTGGTTGTAAATGGGTTTATAAAAGGAAGCGAGGGCCCGATGGAAATGTGGAAACCTTTAAGGCCCGACTGGTAGCAAAATGTTACACTCAACGTCCTGGGATTGACTATGAGGAAACTTTTTCACCAGTATCCATGCTAAAATCTATAAGGATTCTTTTAGCCGTTGCTTCATATCACGACTATGAGATATGTCAGATGTGAAAACCGCTTTCCTAAATGGATTCCTTGAAGAGGATATCTATATGGAACAACCAGAGGGTTTCGTATCCAGTGAGACTTCAAACTTGGTTTGTAAGCTCCAGAATTCTATTTATAGACTTAAACAGGCATCCCGGAGCTGGAATCGTCATTTTGATGAGATAATTAGATTATCTGGATTCATCAAAAATGAGGAAGAACCGTGTGTTTATAAGAAAATTAGTGGGAGCATGATAGTTTTCCTAGTCTTGTATGTAGATGACATCCTTATCATAGGAAATGATATAGAATGATGCAAAGTGTGAAAGCCTACCTTTGAAAGAACTTCTCCATGAAAGATATGGGTGAAGCTTCATATATATTAGGTATAGGGCTCTACCGAGATAGAGTTAGGAAGCTTATAGGGTTGTCACAATCGACGTACATAGATAAGATATTAGAAAAGTACGGTTTTACCAACTACAATGCAGCAAATGTACCTTTCCGATACGACATACATCTTTCGAAGAAAATAGCACCTCAAACTGAGGAAGAGAGTGTTAGGATGTCTAACTTGCCATATGTTCTTGTGTTGGAAGCATAATGTATGATATACTATGTACTAGACCTGACATCAGTTTCAGCGTCAGTGTGACCAGCCGATATCAATCTGATCCAGGTAATGATCATTGGACAACAGTGAAACATATCCTAAAATATCTTAAAAGTACTAGGGATACGTTTATGATATATGGAGAAAATGAGCGACAAGTTAAGGGTTATATAGATTCCGACTTCTAGGAAAATCCAGATGATAGAAAATCTACATCAAGATACATATTTACCCTTAACGGTGGTGCGATTAGTTGGCATTGTTCAAAGCAAGGCTCAACAACTGATTCCACCACTGAGTCGGAATTTATAGCGGCTTCAGAAGATGCTAAAGAAGCTGTTTGGATTAGAAATTTTATCACAGAACTTGGCGTTATGCCTAGTATTTCGGATTCAATCCCATTGTACTTTGATAATAACGGAGCCATCACGTAGGATAAGGAGCCGAGGGTGCATTCCAAGTGTAAACATGTGGAAAGCAAATACCGCGTAATTAGAGAGATATTTGAACAAAAAGACATAGTGGTCTTGAAGGTTCAAAGACAAGACAACGTAACAAATCCGCTTACAAAGACCTTACCTCTTAAGTTATTCGATAAAAATTTGGAGGAGATTAGACTGCGGTACCATCCAGATTGGCACTAAGCAAGTGGGAGTTTGATCGAGTTGGTGTTTGGAGTGTCAATCTGATTTATACATTTTATTATTTGTTAGTAAAATAACTACATTTTTCATTTCATACTTTATAATGGTATTGTCATTACATGTATTAAATTGATGTATCGATATGCTAAGAAAGACATCAACCTTAGAATAATCTTGACACTAGGTGTAAACTATTCTTAAAGTAAATATTCATAGTCGTTGGTTTTAGAATACAGTCGAATTCCTATAACCTAGAAGACTAGCACATATCGATATTGGAATTAGAGTTCCAATGGTTTAACCCGATGTACCATGAGTTTTGGAAACTCGTATAAACATGTGGATATTCGTTGAAGCGAATACTGAATGACTCATAGGTGATTCCTAATAGTTGGAAGTACACACCACCATCAATAGGAATCTCCTCGAGTCGAGTAGCATAAGTAATCCTTTGACTATACGATAGCATTATTTTGTGTGAGATCCTCCACACTTTGATGCCATGTATATCAAAAACCTTTCATGGTCTGGCCTCCAGATGTTCGTTGGGTGTGGACCGATGCACTAAGTAATCAAGTGCAAAGTAAGATAGGATCCGTCGGCCCGTATGTGTACCATAAGAGGTTAAGGTATCCATGTAAGTAAAGTCACGACTCTTAAAGACTTTGGCCAAAGCCGATTACCTAGGGTGGAACACATCAGTTGTAAAGAATCGTGGAGATGTCGACATGAGATGTGCACCTTGGAAACTTTACGGTGTATTCTATGTTTCCTAAGCACAACTCGGATAGCCTACGACGGAGGGATTTTTAAACATATGTGATGACCTCGATTTGTATAGTTCAGAAAGGTCGTTCGTGTTTTTCACGAATTCGGAGGTAGCCGAATTACATACATATTAGCTAAGCTTATATGACGAACGTGTCTGAACTTAGAGAGTCCCAATATGAAGTGTACTCATTGAGCACTTGGGTAGCCGATTAATTTTGATAAAAGATAATATTCGATATTATAATTATCAACGTAGATAATCAAGTGCTATTGGATAACATTGATTATTTACTTTGACCTAATTGGATTAATTCAATAATTACACAAGGGCTTAATTGTAAAATCATAATTATCTCCATCATTTGAGGATATTATGGTAATTGTAAGTATGTAATAATATGTGGTTTTGACTTGATTTAATTGGATCAAATCAAAGCGGCAAACATTTAACTAATCCATTTAGAGGGAGACAATGTAGATTAGTCACACCTAATTATACATATTTGGATAAATTGGATTAAGCCCATTTAAAAGTTGATTACAACTTTTATTAATTAAAAATTGCCTAAGTTTTGCTATAAATAACAAACTTTAGAAATATTTTAATTACAAGTACAAATACAAGCAAATTTTAGAGAAATTAGCCTAAGTTAGAGAAGTGTTTAGAGAAGCTTGTGAGGTCTCTACTACATTTCATCTAGGAGAAATCAAGATTAGATCTTGAAGTGAAGCTTGCTAGCATTGGAAATCAAGATTGGATCTTGAAGTTAAGCTTGCACACCTTGGAGGTTCTCCAACCATTGCAACAAAGGAGAAGTAAATTGGATATTGCATCAAGCTTACTAAGGTAATGTTTGAACTTCTCTTAAGTTATGAATTATGCATTAGATGCATGATCACATAGCTTAATGTTGAAATAAGGCTAATAAATTGTGTTAGGATGCTTTGGAAGTATAAACACAATATGTTTGTATTTGGGTCAAAATATTTATGTTAGACATAAACATAAAATTAGAGTTTGGAACTCTGGATTAAAGCTTAGAGCTATGACTACCATTCTAGAATCACTTGACCACCTTTGGGTGACCTAGAATTGTTCACGAGACATTTCTTATGGGGATTCTAATTTGGTTCATGAATTGGATTCAAAATTTACGCAAGTGCGTATTTAGAATACATTTATATTTTGTAAAAATATTTGACATTTTGAAAAACTTGATTTTTATTCTATAACATGTGTTGATGTTGATTTTGATGTTAAAAATTAATTTTTGGTGTTTTTGAAGTGTTTAGGGAAGACCGGAAGAAATTAGGGTAAAAGACCCTAATTCCTTCAGCTCACTAGAAAGTAAGCTGAATGAGAGAAAGTGAAATGAAATTTTAAAAAAAAAAAATCAAAGTTGCTGACTAGCGCACAGTGTGCGAGCGCACTGTACTGCACACAGTAATTTTATTTTTCTTCGTTTTTGAGTTTCCGGACTCCGATTCAGACCCGGTTTTTTCCTATACACTCGTAATGAAATATAGTATTTCATTAGATTATTTAAAATTACACCCATCTTTGATATCCATGGGTTAGACCCATTTTCGCTACCCGAGGTACCAATCCGATCGTAGGGGTTCCACAACTGCCCCAATAATATACACGTTCAAACACATCAACCATACCCATTCAAATATCTTACATATATACATACATGTACAACTTCAGAAAGCTTAACTTACATTGATTCTCAGATCTCTCACTTACCCATCATACATGTATGGAAACAACTTGATCACTAACACTTATATATACACATATCTAAACATGTAGAATGTCGTATAACCGACTATAATAAAAAATATACCCCTCGTAATGCTCAGGAATTAATGAGTATATCATAAAAATGCATATGGGATGTTTTATACTCTTCGAATCATCAACCAACACCCATACACATACACGTATAACGAACACAAACTCTTATACATGCAATATATACATCATCGAGTTCAGAAAGAACCGGTAACTACAATCAACTCATCCATTTACCATATACAAACGTGGGTTTTATATAAGCAATCATATACATCATCAAATGGAGATCATAAACATTTACTTCAAAATTATTTTGAAAACTTATTACAAAACTCTTTCGTTATAAACAAAAATCAAATTTGAAATCCATATCTCTCGTAAATCCTTATCGAGTTTCCAGGACCAACTCAGCTAAATGAAATATAACAAGCATCTAATATCAACTCAATTGGATGAAATATAACAAGCATCCAATTTCAACTTAATTGGATGAAATATAACAAGCGTCCAATATCTGAATCACGCACACAAATCGAACAATGAATGGAACAAGCTCATATCGATAGAGTGATGAGCCGGTCATTTTTTGGTGGATAGGACCCCATAACAAGTGCCCCGGTGAAAAAGATAATCTTAAATCATATATCCTGAAAAAACATGAGTCAAACACAGGACGGAAACACATGATCAAATGCCTCAACGAAAACATAATCATAAAACATAAAAAATATGGATCAAGCGTTGAGGCGAAAATATTTCATTAGCAAGTATTTCGGTGGAAACATAATGATAATTCACAAAACCTTAAAACTTATAACTTATAACTAGCACCGAGACAAAAATATATCATTTTTATTTTTAGTCAAAATCAAGTTATTTGAAAACTTTCGTCAAAATATTTACTAAATCATAAATCAACGTATCAAAACATCAAATTATAAACAAAATATCACAAGTAACAAAAGCAGAAGTATCCACTCACATCAGACACATCACATTTCGTACATCAACTCCGTCATCCATTGACAAATAACGCTCAAATTACAAATGATCATATTATGTCACACATCTATACATCAATAACATACCTCTAGCTTAACATATATGTATATCCATAACATAAGATTCATATATAGTTGTACCAAATCACCCAAACCCATGGCTCAAGCTAACCCAAACCCATGGTGGTTTAGTCAACTAAAACTATACATATTTCTATATAGATACATGTATCTTATATGAAACAAACATGCAAACAAATAATCATACATTAAGTATTCACTCCATGGAATACTTACCTCGTCTCGCGAACACTCATGATCTAAGTCAAATCTGTCAAAACAAGCGATATAAATAATTAGAACTGGAGATATGCGGAATTCTCGACTTAACTATACAAACTTTAAGATCTTTTCGGAACACCCGAATCAAGTCTGTTTACAACATTTCCAGTTTCAATACACTCAAAATATTTAACTTTACAAATCTAACACATCAGTCTCACTTTCCGGCTTACAACTTGAAAATTATCTGAAAAGTCTAAAAGTGTTGCGAACAAATCCAGAACATTTCATATCTTTTCGATTTCTTCAAAAACCATTTAAATTCTTATAATAAATCATATCATATCATTTCAGGACTATCATATAATTTAAATTCTCGAATTATACGTTCTTAGAAAATCTTCTGTAAAAACTTCTGATAACCCTATAAAAGGATCCTAAACCCTCTAAAATTATTTGGAACCATCTAAAAATCATCATATCATCATATTTGATTCATATCTATCATTACGCTCATCAAAGCACAGACACGGATAAGATCCAATTTTACCGGAAACTCGCTAATCCTACTGGATCGATCCAATTTTATTCTGATTTCACCCGGATTCTACCAATAGCATAATTTCGGTATATTTTAACTTATCCAATTCAATACAAGTCATTATGTTACTATACGATACTACTGAAAGTATCCAAATACAAAATGAGAATTAAAATAAAAAGTCGGATGTCTTACCGAAATTATGAGGGTACTGATAGACTTCATATGGCCCCACGAACGTGTAGGAATCGATGGAATTCAGATTTGAGCTCTCGAGAAATATAGGTCACTATTCATCTGAATGTTTTTACCTCGTTTAGTGTGCAACCGAGCATAGATCGAAGAAGCCGTCACCACCATCTTGTAGTACTCTTTGAGGACTTCGATTTGATGGGTGGTTCGACACATGAATCGAAGCGATAATCCATGATTGAGACTTGGAATGTCGCATGTTTCTCTCTCTATTTCGCCATTCTCCGGCGATGTCTGGGCCACTGCCGGCCACCAACAGATTCGCGATGATCGGATGCTCATATCCCCATCAGCACGACGGCCAACGGTGACCAATGGCTAGCTGTCGAGCTTATCTTCTCAGACGCGTGAACAAGAGTCGCGTGGAGAGTTTGTATAAGTTTTGTTCATTCATTTATTTAAGAAAACTTGAGATATTTATAATGAATTTTCTTGAAATTGCATTTAGTCCCCGTAATTTGCAAACAGGCCCCTATCATTGGATTCTTTCAGAATTTCATATTTTTTAGACTTTCTCATGCAAATTTCAAAAAAATTTATATATGAAAGTTTTTCATCTTCAAAAGGCCTTTCCAAAACTGTTCCGAAAACTCAGGATATTACAGGTCAAAATATAATTTTTAAGTGTTTGGTTAATTATGAGAAATTACGATTACTAATCGTGATTTCTTTCAAAAATTGAGTTTGCAAATGTTAAAATTTTAGCTTTTCCCCACTATCAAAATATTAAAAAAGCACACTGTAATTATTTTTTAAATATAAACCAAAATTTCATAATACCGTTTATAAATCATCGTTTGTTCACCATAGTTTTCTAATCGCAGCACCAAACAAAGCCACTATTATTACAATTGCATATATTTATCATATTAAAGCAATTATATATAGCAACTAGGGGTGTTCACGGGTCGGGTCTGGTCGAGTTTTTTACAATTTTTTTAGACCCGATCGGGTCGGGTCAAGGGAAAGTCGGTCGGTGGGTCGCGGGGAAGTGGAACCCGATCGGGTTCGGGTCGGGTCATTTAAAAAAAATAATTTTTTTAATAAATTAATTATTTTGAAAAATAAATATTAGTTATTTTATGTCCCAAAAATTATCATATATATAAAGTTTTAATACAAAAAAGTAATAAACAAATGAAATAATAGTAAAAACTTTAAAAATAATAATAATAATTTTAGAAAAATAATAAAATTTGTATAGGGTCGGGTCGGTCGGGTTTTAGTATCAAACCTGTTGCCCACCCCGAAAATTTCGGATCGGGTCAAAATTTTGTAAATTTTTTTATGAACCCGACCGGGCCGGATCGGGTCGCGGGTCGACCCGACCATGTGAACACCCCTAATAGCAACCCTACTTATAATTACCCATACTTACTATATTAAACAACACTTGAGCAGGATTCAGATTTTTCAAAGCTCGATCCATTTACCAACACCGTGGACCCTTGTGTCAAATGAGTTAGAAGAAAAATTATGAATTCGAGTCATACATTATGGATATCTTTCCATGTCAAATAAGTACGGAAAATTTATAAAATTGACTCATTATTTTTTCTCATTTTTAAAATTAAACCAACTTTCAAAATTTTTTTATTAACAAAAGATAAAATTTCTCATATCAAATTACTCCTCACAAGTTGAATTTGGAGAACTTATCACTTCAACACTCATTCAAGACTAAAGCACCACATAATTTTATTATTTCTCCAATAAATATAGGACAAATTCATCAAAAACACAATTTTTTTTTAATTCTCCAAAAATAACCGCTTCAACACTCATTCTGAAAAATATTGCAGGCGAACACAGGAATCGACACCCTCGTGTTGACATCAGGGCCCTAGCGAGTGCCCAATGCCACAATGAGCACCTATGCAGGCATCCAATACCCCCACGGTCTCAGCATGTGGCCCAAGCGCCCGAAACCGACGTCCACCTGTTAATTTTTACATATTTTTTTCTTCCAAATTTCAATTTTTTTTTTCTCAAATCAATTTTAATTTCTGCCTTTTTAAATATATTAAGTGTTTTCTAACTTAATAAATCATATAAAACTATCATATTAATAAAACTCAACTAAAAAACCACCATTAACCATACAAATCATGTAATTGTTAATTTGATATTTTTCTTAAAAAAAAAAAAAAGAAAGAAAGAGGAAATGATTGGTTATTGTGTAATTAGGGATAATTTAGGGAGAAATGGTTGTATTTAATCATTAAATATATTTCTCAAAATGTGGATTAATTTTGAGAATGAACATTTAATGGTTAAATTTTTATAAATTTTCCAATAAATAAAAAAAAATTTGTTAAATATTCGTTCATTTTTATATGTTATAGCATTGCCTCTCTGTTAAAAAAAAAAAAAAAAAAAAAAAAAAGAGAGAGAGAGATTTTAATTAAAACAAGATTTATCACCATCAAAAGGAGAAGGATTTTTTAAAAGATGTTAATGAATATAGGTTAGCAAACCTCAACTGAAAACAGTTTCGTGAGTTGGAAACAAACTTAAGTTTGTTTCACTTTTATCATTTAGGAAATAAAATTAAATATTATTAAATATTATGAAACAATCTCTAAAATTACGATTCTGATTCATGCATCATAATTGTATATATAATTAGAATTATTCTTTCCTATTTTAATTTCATGGTTTGCCTATATAAAGATTTATATAATGTAATTACATTTATATTGAATATATATAATTATTCTATTCAGTCTTTAACATAAACGAAAACATGTGGTGGTGTAACATTAGTAGAGATGATAATTTTTCTTCTCCCATCCCATTTGGGAAGGGATTTAAGACATATTTTTATGTGTCGTCTTCAAAAATGAGACAGGACAGGATAAAAAATTTAACCAGAAAATTCAAGTGGGACAGAATGGGATAACGGGATAAGACATAATTTAACGGGATGCGAAGAGATTTAACGGGATGCGGGCAAGATGATAATGATTTTTTATCCTGAAAAATATAACGACACAAGATCAGAGATGAGTTTTCATCTCAATTTTTATAACCGGGATGGGATCGAGATTGATAAATTTCATCCCGTTCCGATCCATTGTGAACCCTAAACTTGGGAGGTGATGCATGATAAACCGTCCAATCTTGTCAAATGAGTTAGAAGAAAATTTATGAATTTGAGTCGAACATTATCGTTGCATTCCAAATAAGATTTCGTTCATTCCAAATAAGATGTAAATTTGGTGAAAATTTATCATATGTTATAGCATTGCTCTCTGTCAAAAAAAAAAAAGAGGGACTTTCATTAAACCAAAATTTATCAACAAAAGGAGGAGGACTTTTGAAAGATGTTAATGAAAATGGGTTAGCAATAGCATAATACTTATAAAAACATGAGGAATAATTGACTAACACGTTATAAAAATTATTTAAACAACTCTAATACAATTTTTTTTTTTTTTTTTGAAATCGTTGGAAACCACCGCGAAATCACTATTTCCGGGTTTAAACGGAGCAGGTAAAATCCCCGACTATCCCAGACTCTTACAAGAAACACACTGTCTGGATTCGAACCCATAACCTGAAGATCAGATCTTGAATATTACACCATCAAACCACGTCGATTGGATATATCTCTCGCTTATAGCACACCCCTATGATACGGAAGCACTTTTGACTGGCCCTTTTAACTTTTCCGAAGTGCTTTTCTAATTAATTGGTAATTTAGGTCATTGTTTTGTAAACAAAGTCACCTTAGAAAATGAGTCAAAAGATTTTGTTCCAAGTCAACGAAGAAACTGATCATGAAGTAACTCAAAAGTATGGAACAAGTGAGAGAGAGAAATGAACATAATAAACAAAAAAAAAAAAATTAAGCATATAAATAACAACTACACAATGAAGGAGCAAATGATAACCTTTATTATTTAATTTATATAATATAATACGACTTGGATTTTTTTTTTTTTTTTTTTAAAAACAATAAACTTGTATTTAATATACATAGGGATTAGATATGTTTAGTTCTTTACTGCGAACTTTTGCACGTTTTTAATTATTGATTTTCATTTTAAAAAATAAATCATTGATTTAAAAGCTAAACGACATAATTAGTTTTAATTTTGTGTTGACGGCTGATTTTGGTCTCAGGGCAATACAGGAATATCACTCCCGAGACAACCCTCCCTCAATAGTGAATTTGTTCGGTTAAGGGGAAACCAAAAGCAAATTTAGCAAAAGACAGATAAATACACCAATCAAACAAGGAGATTTAACGTGGTTTGGTGGATTTGGATCCGACCTACGTCCACGGACACAAACAGGATGATACTTTTATTACTCAAACACGATTCTCAGATCTTTTTTGTGTTCTTACAAGTCAGAGCTTGGTGATTCTGATGCCAACTCTCAATGCTCTCCCTCAATCTCAATGATCTCTCCCCTTATTTATAATAGTGAAGAAATCAGATTCCTTCTCCTACAAGAATTTCCTAGTTGAAATACTTTCATTTTCCCATAAAGATTCCTAGTCAAAACTATTCAATTTTCTCATAAGGATTCCTAATCAAAACTACCTTTACTTTCTTTATCCTACTAGGACTCTGACTCACCAGTTTTCCCCATGAAAGTAGGATAACTTGTCTTCTTATCCGCAAGAATAAGGTGTCATCTTCTGGAGCATATCTCGCTATCAGGTCGGTCTTAATGAGGTCGGTCATGATAGTCATTTGAACTGAGAATGCTGCTACCAATCTGATAATTGCCCGGTCATCTAAACCCAAGTGCCCGGTTACCGATCATAAAGTGCTCGGTCACTTATTGTTTGGCTCTTTAGTGGTCGGGTCGGCATTAATGATTTCGATCGAGAAGGGAATTACCCTTTTTACCCCTACCGTACTCCTTAAATAACATAGGTCCTGAAAACACCATCAACATCTGTCCCCTAGTTCTCGGTAACAACGAGTTTGCGAGTTGATGCCGGGAACTATAAAAAAAGATGGTGTGCTGATCGCCTTGCTGGTGGTCGTTCCAGAAATCACAGAGAAGTTGCCTTCGCCATCAACTAAGTCTTCTGTTTCTATCTTCATATCCTCGGTTATTGGAGATGCTGACCCTATTCAGAACGATTCTCCACCTCAAAGAAAATTTGCTTACTTGGGTCGTTCCATCAGGAGATGAAGTTCCTCTTGTTGTCCAAACTAAAAATGACTCCTCCTCTGTAATATCTGTACCAGAGATTTAGAGGTCCTGACCCCTGACTGATCCAATCTCGATTGTGAGGAGAAAATTTTGCCTCTGAGCTAACGATGATGTGCTCAGTGGCATGTGAGCCTGTCTCGAGCTGTGAGGGATGCTCGGACCTGGGGGAATGTTACGTCCCCAGTCCGAAGGACTGACTCAGTGGGACGCAACCCGACCCCGAATGAAGAGAGGCACTTGGACCTGGGGGAATGTTACGTCTCCAGTCCGAAGGGCTGATTCGGTGGGACGTAACCCGACCCCGAATGAAGAGAGGCACTTGGACTTGAGGGAATGTTACGTCCCCAGTTCGAAGGGCTGACTCGGTGGGACGTACCCCGACCCCGAGCTGAGAAAGGCACTTGGACCTGGGGGAATGTTACGTCCCCAGTCCGAAGGGCTGACTCGGTGGGACGTACCCCGACCCCGAGCTGTGAGAAACACTTGGCCCTGGGGGAATGCTACGTTCCCAGTCCAAAAGACAGACTCGGTGGGACATAGCCCGACCCCGAACTGAGAGAGGTATTTGGACCTGGGGGAATGATGCCTCCATAGTCCAGAAGTGCTGACTCGGTGGGACGTAACCCGACCCCGAGCTTAAAAAGGCATTTGGACCTGGGGGAATGACGCCTCCTCAGTCCAGAAGTGCTGATTCGGTGGGACGTAACCCGACCCCGAGCCAGTGGTACACAGAGGTCTCGGCCGAATGAAATTCAGCCCCGAGCCGAATAATTTTTGGGACTTGCACAGGAGGAAAGTGAACCAACCTTTGCAGTCCTACCGACCTGGTACAGGCGTCCCCTTGCCAGACCGGTGAAAAAACAAAAACAAAATTTTGGAAAGTAAGATCCAAAGGGTGGGGGTGACTCAGCACTTGTCCAAAAAAAAAAACTTTTTACAAATGTAAACAACAGCACGGATGCCTCAAAACAGCGTCCTATTCGAGGGCTCCAAAACACAATTCTGAATCTTTCAATTCAGAGTCCCGGTGAACCAGGATTTGGATCAGAGAGCGTTTAAAATGGTAAGGGCACATCCTCTATACGTCAGGTCACTGTGGAGCCTGTGTATTTGTGCGAGGGCTCCTCCTTATCGTGCTGGAGCAGGCACACGCCACAGGGGCACAACGCCTCCCCGTGATGCGCCTCTCTTGGATCCAAATGATGAATGGATCAAAGAGTGTCCGGGATACTAAGGGCACATTCCTCCTTAGGTCCGATATCACTGGAGCTAGCAATCGTCACGGGGGCATCATCACTCCCCGTGCTATGCTTTCTCACGGATCCATTACATCGGGTAAGTGAGGATCAAAGAGTGTTCGACACATTAAGGGTATATTCCTCCTTATGTTCGGTAACACTGGAGCAAGCAATCGCCACGGGGGTATCACCCCTCCCCGTGCTATGCTTCTCACGGATCCTATGCATCGAATATGTCCCTGAATATTCTGAGGACCCCGAGCTTGAGAGACATTTGGTTCTGGGGGAATGTTCCGTCCCCAGGCCAATAAGCATGACTCGGTGGGACGTAACCCGACCCCGAGCTGTAACAAACATCGATCTCGGCGGTACAAGAGCAGACCCGAGCCGGAAAGAAACATCAGTCTCGGCGGTACAAGAGCAGACCCGAGCCGGAAAGAGACATCGGTCTCGGCGGTACAAGAGCAGACCCGAGCCGGAAAGAGACATCGATCTCGGCGGTACAAGAGCAGACCCGAGCCGGAAAGACACATCGGTCTCGGCGGTACAAGAGCAGACCCGAGCCGGAAAGAAACATCGGTCTTGGTGGTACAATAGCAGACCCGAGCCGGAAAGAAACATCGGTCTCGGCGGTACAAGAGCAGACTCGAGCCGAAAAGAGACATCGGTCTCGGTGGTACAAGAGCAGACCCGAGCCGGAAAGAAACATCGATCTCGGTGGTACAAGAGCATATCCGAGCAGTAAAACAAATATCAAAACCATTGTGTGAGCCATAACAAACAAGCATAATCAAATGTCAACCTAAGTCAGAAGAGGTTTTACTCACCTTTTTGGGATCCGTTGCCTTTCTTGCAACTCTACAAGGGTCACTACAACAAAGACTCTTCTTAATACATTCTCTCTGCATCTCAGCATTCCACGCATCCGACCGGATGACTTCCGCTATCAACTTGGTCGACCTCAAAAACCGAATGGTCTATGTACACACTGAGATAGCCTTCTTTCACCAAGTCTTCCACCTGCTCCCGCAGGTCTCTGCACCCATTCGTGGCATGTCCCCTTATGTCATGGTAGATACAGTATGCCCTACTATTTCCCTCCTCAATCGGGAACCTCCTCAAATTAGGCTCGGCCAACAGACCTTTATCCTGGATTTTCTGAACTATCTGGTGAAATCCCTGACGATCGGTGATTTCCATCTTCTGCCATCGACTTACTACGTGAGCTGTTTTTTGTTGAGTTCCCCACAGATGGCGCCAACTGTTGACGGCTGATTTTGGTCTCAGGGCAATACGAGAATATCACTCCCGAGACAACCCTCCCTCAATAGTGAATTTATTCGGTTAAGGGGAAACCAAAAGCAAATTTAGCAAAAGACAGATAAATACACCAATCAAACAAGGAGATTTAACGTGGTTCGGTGGATTTGGATCCGACCTACGTCCACGGACACAAACAGGATGATACTTTTATTACTCAAACACGATTCTCAGATCTTTTTTGTGTTTTTACAAGTCAGAGCTTGGTGATTCTGATGCCAACTCTCAATGCTCTCCCTCAATCTCAATGATCTCTCCCCTTATTTATAATAGTGAAGAAATCAGATTCCTTCTCCTACAAGAATTTCCTAGTTGAAATACTTTCCTTTTCCCATAAGGATTCCTAGTCAAAACTATTTCATTTTCCCATAAGGATTCCTAATCAAAACTACCTTTACTTTCTTTATCCTACTAGGACTCTGACTCACCAGTTTTCCCCATGAAAGTATGATAATTTGTCTTCTTATCCGCAAGAATAAAGTGTCATCTTCTGGAGCATATCTCGCTATCAGGTCGGTCTTAATGAGGTCGGTCATGATAGTCATTTGAACTGAAAATGCTGCTACCGATCTGATAATTGCCCGGTCATCTAAACCCAAGTGCCCGGTTACCGATCATAAAGTGCTCGGTCACTTATTGTTTGGCTCTTTAGTGGTCGGGTCGGCATTAATGATTTCGACCGAGAAGGGAATTACCCTTTTTACCCCTGCCGTACTCCTTAAATAACATAGGTCCTGAAAACACCATCAACATTTTGTATTTTAAATTATACAAACATCATCACACAATGACAAAACTAAATACATTTATGAAGTGGTCATGACCAGTGGCCTCCTAGATTTAATATTATATCATAATTTATCATCAACGATAACATAATTTTTAACCTAGACGTCTTATCTCAACTCTTTGAATTGTATTTTACATCATAAGGCATTTAAAAAATTATTTATTTTTAATACTAATTTTGTGCTTTTATCAATAAGTTATCAAGAAGATTAAGTTTAGCCTTCACCAGATTGATTCAAAATGTTATTACATTGACCATATTCTTAACTTTAATGTTGAACCGACCGTTGGGACTGAGCACCTAGAATTTGAAACAAGCTTTAATTTGTTTGAATCGTTGTGCATTTATAAAGTCTAATAATGTGAGTATGACTCGCGTATCCCAAATAATTAAAGACCACACATTTACTCTCATTTGTCTCCTTATTTTTTTTCCCTTTGTTTGACCATAATTTCTTTAGTCTTCAATATGTTTTCCGCATAAAAAGAAAATTCAAAACATTAAATTTTTCTCACTTAAATTTCTTGAACATAATGCAATAAATGGACTCTTTTTTTAGGTACTCTTAACTACTTTTTTTAACGGAAGCAATTGTAACACTGTACGGGCTAAATTTGGGTTAATAATCCAAATGTCATTATGTTTCAGGCTCACGTATCAAAATTGCACCAAAACATGACATATGACTAGGGGTGGCAATGGGCCGGGCCGGGCCGGGCTTTTGCAAGCCCGGCCCGAGCCCGGCCAACAAAAAAAAAACCCGGGCCCGGGAAAAGCCCGGCCCGGGTGTCTTCCGGGCCGGGCCGGGCCGGCCCGGCCCGAGTCGGGCCGGGCTTGGGCCCGGGCTTTTTTTTGGGCCCGAAAATTAAAAAAAAAAATTTAAAATTAAAAATATATAAATATAAAATATATTTACACTATATACAAATACAATTTATAAATAAATCACAAGTTTCATTGATAAATTAACAATTTAAATGTTAAAAATAAATAAAAATGATACAAACATATTAAAAAATATATATATATATTATGTTTTTTTTTTTTTTTTTTTAATTTTGGCCCGGGCCGGGCCGGGCCCGGGCCAAAATAGAAAAGCCCGGCCCGGGCCCGGGCCCGTGCCGGGCTTTCTTTTCAAGGCCCGGCCCGGGCTTTTTCCACCCCCGGGCCGGGCCAAAGCCCGCGGGCCGGGCCGGGCCGGGCCGACCGGGCCGGGCCGGGCCGCGGGCTTTATTGCCACCCTTACATATGACCTTAATCTGGCCTAAAATTGCGTTATGGGCTGCCACCGAACCCAATTCACACGAGTCTAGTCACTAAAAGATGAGTTTTTACATGACTCGTATGTAGGGCTCACGAGTCCGTTTGCCCACAAGGGTAAGAGGCCCATGCAATCTGAAAGGTCTCTAAGAACCATAAATCATGTTATGTGGTGTCTCAGTAGACATTTCTAGCACTAATCATTTTCCAACAAGGAAACTAAGTATTTGGACCAATCCAAATACAAATGGGATTACACCCAATCCCAGAACATCTAGGTACTCATGATTCAATCCCAACTTCACTACTCTCTCCTAGGAATGGAATTCAACTATTCCAAGGAAATCCTAAGTCGACTAAGAGACTACTTCACAACATATAAAAATAGATGGGGTCCACGAGATTGATGCACTCACTGATGACTGATGACTCATGATTCGACACTCTACATTCATCATTCAAACTTAAGATCTCACACTCGAGTTGTCTTAATTATTTTTTCTCTCCTTTGGCTCATCACCATCACTGACTCGAGCGTCAGAATGCTTACGGTGTCCACCACACCGGTGGATAGCAACTCTAAACTTTGTTTATCTTTATTTTACAGTATCATTGGAACCCTCATCGTAAAAATTCTCGATTGTAGGCCCAACGTAAATTTCAGCCTCTACAATCACAACCATTGATTAATAGTTTGTTGAGAACCATTTTCGGTGAAAATTCGTAAAATATTCTGATTTAATACTGACCGTTGAAGAGATTTAATAAGTAATAACAATAGTTGAGCAAAATTCATTTGATTCATTTTTTAAAATTAAACCGAAACATACTTTGGCTTTCCTCTTTCCAACTATAAAGTACAAAAAGAAAATGCTTTAGGTGACATTAGCAATATATTTAAAGACACTACACATGCTTGAGCCTACAATACTTTTAAACAAGAACCCATTGTTGGGCAACAATTCATAATTTTTGTAGGAAAATGGCATGAACATTTTTTTGTTCTTTTGATTCTCTCACCTTTTGTTTGACTAATAAAACCAATTAATCAACTTTATACTATTTAGCAAATCATTACCATAATTATTCAACAACCCTAATGATTATATTTTATAATTAACTCCTCTCTCTTTACAGCCATGTGTTGTTGTTGTTGTTGCAAATATTCCCCCTCTCTCTCTTTTTCTTTTCTTTAATTTTTTTTCTCCTTTCACCCAAGTCATGTTGTGGTATCATTCTTCAACATTCAAACTTTCCCCATATCTATCTGGAAAGCTTAAAATATACAATTACAACTAATTAAAGGGCTTTACAAAATTAATGAAAGAATGTTGGTTTTTGAACTAATTAACAACCTAATTTATGGGATTTAATATCTAAGCCACTCAATAATAAACATTATATTGCTATGAGAAGTAACTCAGGTTTTTTTTTTAAAAATTTTTTAATCGTTTGTTTGTCAATATGTATTTTTATTAAAAATTATAAAAAATTTTCAAATTATGTTATGAATAATAATTTTTTTAATTGTTTGGTTGTTAATATGTACTTTTTTTAAAAAAAATTATAAAATTGTTTTAATAGATAAGTTTTTAAAGTTATGTTATGAAATGAATGAAATAATTTTGTAAAATAAAACAAGAGTATTTTATGTAAATTTTTTTGAATAAGTATTTTAGATAATTTAACTATTAAAAAAAATATAAAAAATCTATGATCAAAAATATTTTTTTTTTTTAAATTTCCAAAAACTCGATCATACAAATAAAAAAAAGCATTAAAAACATTTTTAACTAATAAAAAAGCCATTATAATCAATCAATCACTCAGTGTGCAATATATTTTTATATGTAAACCTGTGTGTTCTCTGATACTAATAAGGAAAACTTCTATTAAATAATGGTGGACCACATCATCAATATAATTTTTTTACCACGTATGTTAAAATAATAAATAAATAATAATTATATTAGATATAATTTCACATATTAATATATTTACTTAGATGTGATAACACATTATTCAGTAAAAAAATTATGCGATGGGTCACATTCAAAATCTGTATAATGGACTAATTATTGTAATGAAATAAACGTGGAGTGAAATAGTTAAGACTTTGTCAAATCAGTATGACAAGTCAACAATTAATTAATATCTTGTCTTAAAACCGTTGGACGAATGATCTCATGCCATGCCTCAATCAAGAGATCAGAGAATGCTATTGTTTGTAGTATCCATTTATACTTCTAATATTTTTATACAAAAAAAAAACAAAAACAAAAACAGTAGAGGAAAAGTCTCCAATCAATCAGAAAGAGATTTTGAAAAATCTTCTTGTAAATCTCTATATATGTATAAATGACTAATACAATTTCCTAGCTACCATGTGATGTAAGTCCATTTCATGGACAAAGGCACCATAAAAAAAAAAAACAAAAAAACAAATACATCAAGATAAAAACACATTATAATTTGACCATGAAAATTGAAAATATGTATAAATTAACTTGAAAAAGAATCATACTCATAAAGATAGATATACGAGTGTATGTATGTATATATATTGATGAACAAGATCAGACAACACAGATTGAGAAATCTGAATCATCCACGTGGCAAAGACCCAATTCCTCTGGAAATATCCTGTAAACCCCTCGGATTGAACCCTAGGCAGCCCAGTAACCCTTGCTTGTATGGCAAAAATGTCTTCCTCTTCAGCTCCTCCGACACCGCCCTGTTCGCCGTGTAATGCAGCTCGTGGGCTGACATCGCCGCCCTTGGAGGCCGCCGTGATACTGAACCGGAGTTTTCGGTGGACCGGAAGCTTGAATTTTTCACATCATCATCATCATCAATACTGTCTTTCTTGGACAAAACGGCATATTTTCTCAATGTATCCGGGCTCGTTGCCCTACCTTCAGAAGCACTTCTGAATAATAAAAGATCCTTCAGCTTCCACTTTTTTTTTGAAAATGAAATTGCTGAAAGAATAGAAGCCGCATACGATTTTTTTGAAGTAGTATTAATTCTTGCTGCTTGTGAATTGTCTTCTATTATGTCAGAAACCCTAATCGGAGATAAAGATCGGGTTCCTTTTCTTGAACAAGAATCCGAATAAACCCTTTCTCTGCCACGTTCTTGAACTTGATCCACATGGAATGGATTAGGAGCTGATTGATAAACATACCCAGTTGGCGGCGGCGGCTTGAGAGGACGAATCTTGCCGGCGTCAAAGAGCTCATCGGCGGATAAAGAAGTTCTCTGATCAAGCTGGCCACTGAAGTTAAACTCGAAATCTTCATCTTCATCTTCATATTCTTGTTCATGAACATTAGCTTTTGTATTACTTGTGGTCGTGGATGAAGAATGATCGTTGAGGTGGCGATAGAAGGATGGAATGCCAAATCTTTGAGGGCTTGAAGGAGCAGTCATGAATGGAGATGAACAGTTGCTATCAAAGTTGAAGTCGGCCGTTGACGGTGCTGCCTGCAGCGGCATCACCACCTCCATTTCAATTGCTTTTTTTTTTTTTTTTTGGTCTTTTTGAAAATTCGCTGAGGATTTAATTTTGAAGAGATTCGGGGAAAATAGGAAATGGGAAGAGGAAGAAGAAAAATACTGACTAAAGAGAGAGAGAGAGATTGATTTCTGTGATGAGTAATGAATAATGAACACGAAAGAAGTCGCCGGCCCCCTTTATAAATCAACGTACCTAATTTGCTTTTATAATCTAGAAGTTGATGTTTTGGATTTGGATTTGTTCCTTATTATGCGAGTTTTATTTTAGAAAAATACTAAAAAGACTTCTTCACCATTAATTATTTCAATTTACTTAGGATAAATATTTAATTAGTTCTTTGATTAATCTTGATATTTTTAGATTTTTTTAGTTATTCCAAACATTAAGCTTAAGTTGATTGTATTCATATTTAAATCCATATTTTACCCATCTCGATTACAATATTAATTTTTTAAACAATTTTTCTTAAAAAATATTGTTCACATTTTTTTTACAATGGTTTGACATTTTTATATAAAGGTTTTCACTTTTTTTTTTTTTTTTGTAAAGACAATCATATTGTTATAAAGACATTCACATTTTTTTTAAAGGACAGTCACATTTTTATTTTTTAAGAAATCACATTTTTATAAAGACAATCACATTTTTATAAGAACAGTCAGTCACAATTTTTTTTTATAAAAACAATCACATTTTTATAAAAACAAACACATTTTATAAGGACATACATAATTTTTGAGTCACATTTTCTAGGTTTACATTATGTAGGACATTGTAATTTTGAAGATATTTTTGACATTATGAAATTACCTATTTTATAATAGGTATGAGATGAATACCGTCCGAACGGATTCCTAACCAGCTCGGCTACAACACCACCAAATTATCAACCAATTAAATATACACACATGCGCACGTATCACGTAACACAAACTCATCGCACGATTTCTCATACACAAGCACATATATGACAAACATTCCGAGTCATCATCCAAATACTCATAAACATACATATATTTCAAGCATATGATTATACACATCACCTCGGATTCGGATACCGTACCATATAACAGTCCTCATATCTTTTACTTATCGATCAAACATACTCAGTTCAGAATTTCTATCTTGAAACCTTTGATATAGAAACTTATCAATTAACATATCCATTCAGGAAGAGCTTAGCTTATACCTATTTCCTATCACACTTAACCAACCCAACCGCTATACAAATAAATCGTATATATGAGTCAATGATAAACTTATTCCATTTACCGATCCTGTATACTCAAATTATCCATGACTTATCATCACATACATATACAAATACGTGTACCTAAGCTTATAATATACTTGTACCACACACACACACACATATATAATATATATATTATATATATATATATATATATATATATATATATATATATATATATATACCATTACATGTTCATACACTTGCGTACATAAATACATGTATATACACATTAAACTCATCAAAATCTCACTTCATATCATAGAAATAACAAAAATTCATACCTGCGATGGTCGATTCACATAACTAAACATAGTCTTAAACTTCGTTCTCAAACTACATCTTAATTATCCTTGTTTTATCCTAAATATTTCAATCATCTCTATATATATTTAAAACACGAAATCAACAATTCAAGTACTCATCGCATGAGTTACTTACCTGGTTTTGAGAGCACTCCAGGTCATAATCAAATATGTCAAAACAATAGCGAAACGCCGCCATAATCGCGACTTACGGTATTATCGACTTAACTATGGCAAAATTCTGAATCTTTCCAGGATATTCCGATTTCAATGTTCTCAGTTTCAATAATATTTAAAACATCATTACAAACTAATCCAAGCCATCAATTAATTTAAATCCTCCATTTAAGCGTTTTTGGAAAATCTTATGAAAAGTTTTTACAAATGCTACAGAAGGGTCCTGAACCCTCCAAACTTACCTAGATTTATCTAAATATTATCGTATCATCATGTTTATCTCATATCCATCATTATAATAAAAAAAAAAAACATCAATACACACAAAACCCACTTTAACCGAAAACTTGCATAATCTTTCGGAAGGATTCAATTCGTTCCGTTCTCACTCCGATTTTACCATATACACATATTCAATATACTCATACTTATAAATTCAATTTATATCATTATGCTACTCTTTGAAGCTATTCGAAACATCTCAACATTTAACGACAAACTTGAAATTAATGAGTTTTTACTGAGGGGTCTTACCGAGATTTCAAGGGCATATACAGACTCCAAACGATCCCACGAACGCGCTGAAATCGATGAAATTTTGATCGGAGCTACAATTCATTCATGGGTACTATTCACCACCACTTATTCTCTCGATTCGTGTGCAACCGTGCACAGAACAGAAAACCATAACCGCCAACTTGTAGTACTATCTGAGGGCTTCGATTTGGCTAGTGGCTCGGGCAGTGAAAGGAAGCGATGAGCCGGGATCAGAAAACCCATGCCCGCATATTTTCTCTCTCTTTCTCGCTGCTCGCCAGCATTTTAAGGCTGCTGTCAGCCACCGTAAGATGGAGGAGTGGCCATCACACCCCTCTGGACCGTCGCGATGGCCAATAGGCTACTGGCACAACCATTGGTTCTCCACACTGTTTTTTAGGATAAGGAGTCGAATGGAGGATTTTGGGAAAATATGTCATTTTCGCAATTGTGAGAAATTAACTTTAAGGTATTTATAGAAAAATTTTCAGAAATAACGTTTTGGCCTCCGCAAAATTGCAGCTAAGTTGTTGACATGGGATTTTCTTGAAAATTCAAATTTTGGATGTCTTTCTGATGTAAATTTTGAAACGTTTACAACACGAAAGTTGTAACATCCCGCCTTGGCCAGGATGCTACCGGCAAGAGACGGGCTAGTCCCGCCTCCATAAGCCTCTGACTCTGTCGAAATTTCGACATGACCTCTGTTAAAAACGAGCAACCTGGATCAAGTCCAGCTCCTCTAAACAACCTATTGGGCCAGACACTAATAATATACACCAAATCAATAAACTCAAGACATAATAATTGGGCTCCGTGCCCGAAAATACGTGTAAACAAAAACTTTTACAAACTTTAAACTTATACAACTAAACTTATAAACAACTCAATTACTTTACAAATAAACTCATAAACAACTTGACTCTTATACTCCCAAGACCTGGTGACTGGCTGACTGCAACGCTGCTATCCGGCTTCTCAAGCTTTGGTGTCTGTGGTCGACCGATCAGGTCACCAACCTGCAAAACTCAAACACTGTAGTGGTGTGAGTCATAAGACTCAGTAAGTAACTATGCTCATTCCTTGAGCATCAAACACAAGCAAGGTCTGAATTCCATTTTATATAATCTGAACTTTTTGTAATCATGCACTTATATCACAGTCTGATTTATTTTTTCTGATTCCTTATCCATTTATAAACTCATTACTAGTTACTAGTCTTTCTAACTATTCATACGTGAATTTTAAGCTATGTTTCTTATTTACAATCAACATCCATAATACTTATTAAGTTCCCATATCTCTAATCATCAAAATAAATTCCATTACGCTTCTGCTGCACTATTCTGTTATCTTATTACTTTCCTACTTACTTTTTGCTATTCTAGATCGGTTACTTACCATACTTATCTTTCTTTTATTTCTTTGAAGTATCATCAAATCGGATTATAAAATAATCTTTCTATTAACATCCAGCAAATTAACATTAACCATATAAACATTTATATGAAACAATATAATCACACGCTAGTATCTTACAAACTGTTCCTTCTATGTAAACATATAATACACACAGGCATCAATCATAATCACATAAATATAATCATGCTATCATACTCCAATGTCAACTATATGCATCTCGTATATTAACCATAAAGTATGATTTATATGCATAACCTATAAGCTGCAATGAACTTTAATTATGTCATACTTTTTAGAAAATACTTTCTGAAAACCTTTTATGAAAAACTGCTTTCTGAAAACTATTTTATGAAAATCTGAAAGTCTCTCAATAAAATCTCTTTTTCTGAAAACATGCTTAAAATCTCTGGTTTCTGTAAACTATTTCTAAAACCTGTTTTCTGAAAACTGATTACTGAAAAATAACTTTTGAAAACTACATACTGAAGATCTGAAAACTCTATAATGAAAATCTGAAAACTGTGTACTGAAAGTCTGAAATCTGAAAACTGCTCTACGTCCAGGACCATAACTCAACTGAACGTCTCTCTGCACCCAGGACCATAACTCAACTGGGTGCACTCGATGCCCATGACCATAACTCAACTGAGCATCTCTAGAACTGGTGGTACCCTACGTCCAGGACAAATACTCAACTGGCAACGTAGAGCTCTACACCCAGGACCATAACTCAACTGGCAGTGTAGCCACCAAGTTCTGAAATCAGGATTTCGGGACTCTGTAGTCCCTAGTCCTGCTCGAGGATCTGAGAGCGTCCCCTAAGTCCTCCACATGTGCACATGCTACTATATCCGTCAATTCCAAAGTATCCGTCAATTCCGAACTGTATCTCAAGTTACATACTGGGGTGAGTTTTTCCCTCATGCCCCGAAAATCCATAAAATTATATATTGTGTCTCAAAATTGTAAAAACATTTTTCTGAAAACATTTTCTTTCAAGATATTTGAAACTTTTCTTTAAAACTCTTTGAATTTCAACATCATTCTCAACCTTAGTTCTGGAAAGATATTACAACGTGCATGAACAATGCATTATTCTTTCATTCATTCTTATCATACTACTGCTTGCTCTTCTTTGTGCACCATATACTTATATCCTCGTTATACAATATATTTACCCTCATACATAAAACCATAACCATAACATATAAACATAAGCTCATAGTACATACCTGTGTTCTATGTATAACATGTACTCTCCAAACAGTTCGTATATCAAATATATATCATAACTCATATTCATGCATATTCCATATTACCATAATTCATATCACCAAAATTACATCACCATATATGTGTATATATATATAAATATACCCACTAGCACATTCTTTATCAAGTTCTACTTTCATCTTTTCAGATTCTTTAAATCCTATCGTTTTAAAGTTTACAAACCCAAGGAAATCCTAGCATAGTGTACTTACCTGGACTCCATCGTTATCCGAGTTTGATACTTTCTATTGTTACCTATTCAATTTCTCGCTAAATACTGAAATCAGTAAAGTCACGCAGAACCACCAACTTAGAAAATTTACTGCTCTTAATTGACTTCATATCAGGTCCTGAAATTTTTATGATAGGATCCCTTATGTGTATACTTTATGCCATTTTTTTACAGATCTCAGTTTCGATTCCTATAACTCAAGATACAGCCCAATTTCTGCTCCTTACTCAGCAGGGACAGGACCAGTTCGTCCCTGCAGTTCACCCAACTTTGAAAATTCGCCACGACTTCGTTTCTTATCGAAAAATTCTAATTTTCGAACCCGACATTCCTTGACCTGTGTACTTTACCTAGAATTTTACCGTTTGTCAAACGAATTTCTAAACTCAAGTTATCATTTCGTAAGACAGACTGTCCAGAACAGGAATGGTTCAAATCCCGAATCCCGAATCCTCCACAATTATTATTTGCATTTAATTTGATTTCATACATTCATAGCTTACTGTCAGTACTATCCCTTCTTCTTCCTTGCCACTGGCTACTGTTTCTGCTGCTGGTATATATATATATAAATATAATATATAAATATAATATATATATATATATATATATATATATATATATATATATCCATACACGACAGGATCTTAGAAATACAATGATCTTAGAAAAATTATACAATTTTCAGATTTTAATAAGGCTGGGGGTAACAAACACAGTACCAGATCTGGATCCCAGAAATGGTGCTCTGAGTGAAGGAGGGAGAAGAGAAAATACAACTGAGGGGAGAGATCTGGTCTCTATGCCTCAGAGGAGTAGTAATAGTTTAAAAGGCAGGGCTGATATAATTATCAGTCTGCAAGCATGCTTTGAAAATTGTTTTTAATAAACATACACAGCTTTTACATATACTTTGAAACAAATGCTTACATTTTCTTTGAAGAGCAAAAATTAAACTAAAGAGAAAGGTTGAAGAAAAAAAGAGGAATTGAAAGATGATTCTAAAAAAAAACGGATGCCCTCTACTGAGAGTTAATGGGAACTATATACCCAATCAACCAACTACCATAATTATTACAATTATTAAAACAGTAAGATACAGTAAGATGCTTCTGCTTTTCTGTCTTTGTAACGTGCTTTGGGTGGCTTTGAATGCTTTCTTCACATGGCTACAGTAAGATGCTTCTGCTTTTCTGTCTTTGTAACGTGCTTTGGGTGGCTTTGAATGCTTTCTTCACATGGCTATAGTAAGATGCTTTGCTTTCTTCAATGGTTTTGCATAAGATGGTCCCACCGGTCTTTGTTTTGAGCATTGGATGCTCTTTGGTGTGGTATCAAATCTTTGAAAATATCTTATCCCACAGCTTTTTTCTCGTAATGAGAATAGTGAGTGAAGGGGAAAAGAAAATAATTTTCTTTTTCTCAAATACTTTTTTTTTTTAATGCTTTAATGAAGAGAGAATACCGAAAAATCATCTTCGTTATCATCTCCAAGAGAAATAAAAGGCTGTGGCTCCCCACTACTTGAAGAGCTGGCAGCAGAAGATGCTGGTCTCGAGGCAAGGAGTTGTTGCATAACTTGAAAATATTCCTCTTCAGACTTGGCACCTGCAAGGAGGGATTGGGCCATTGACTTCTGAGAGAGAAACGTGCTTTGGGCTTTGACTTCTTCTAATATTTGATTTAATATGGCCTTTAGCACAGAGCCATTGCTGGATCATGTGCTGGGTCAGTTTGGAGTCTTCATCAAATTTGGACCACCATTTAACTTTGAAGGTTCTTTGGATAAGCAAATGTGGTTCTTGAGTGTGGAATTGAAGATTCCACATCCAGACCCAAGGTAAAAAGAAATTTGTACAGAAACAAAGAAAATGGGGAAATCTTTTTTCTGAAGCAGAGGGAACATAGTGGGCTTTGAAAAGGGTTAAACAAGATTTTGCATTAGGGGTTAGGATATCTGGGCTTGGTCCATAATAGTTCCACCAATGTTGGAACCAATTTGGAAGGCTTTCAACAGTTATTTTGGAATTAAAGAAAAATAACCATGAATGGCTTTTCTTTGGATTTTGAACTAAGAAGGTATTGAACCACGCTTGTTGGTAATCCCAATAAGAGTAGGATAGGCTGTGGTTTAATCTATTTTGGAAATTGGCAGGGAAAAATTTAGGGTTATGAAGGGGTTCTCCCCATTGTTTAGGAGAAATGACTTTAAGGATAGTGGCCGTAGAATAGGCAGGCTCAGAATGGGCATCTGAAAGGAAAAAGTGTTTGAATTTCACAGATTCTGTGAATTCAAGAATGTCTTGATAAAAGGATTGGGGTTTTGACAAATCCCAAGGTTTGAAAAACCAACCATTTGGAAAAAACTTTGAAAGGGTAATAAATGGATCAGGATTATAAAACCCATCTTCAACACTCAAAATATTTTGGTGATAGGTTTTAATATGCCAATCCGATTTTTGTGAAGGCTTTTGAGAAATAATTTGGAAGATGAACTTCCACTTAAAACAACTTCTTTTTGAGTTTTTGGAAAAGTAATTTCTTTGGAAGAAGATTTTTGAATATCTTGATTTTTGAAAAAGTTTGTAAGGCAAGAAGGAGTTCATGAGATTTGGAAATGGATTCAATCCATTCATTTACCTGGACTTGAGAGGTAATTGCTTTGGATGAAGATTCTTCTTCTTCTCTGGATTGTGTCAACCCAAGATTTTATAGGAATGCCTGAGGCTAGCTTTGGGATGGGAGGAGGAGATTGGGATTCTTTGTAAAGGCTTTGGACAGAGGGCTCAATAAGCTTGGCTTTGCCAGTGTCTCTTTTCTTGGGCGGCATTATCTGTTTTGGAGAAATTCTCTGGTTAGAAAATCTGGAACAGAATTTCTATCTCCTTTAATAAATTCAATTTCAAAATCAAAAACACTCAAAATTGCTTGCCATCTTGCAAAAATTTGTTTAGATGCAATGTTTTGAACATCTTTTTCTAAAACATGTTTTGCAGCTTTACAATCAATTCTTAGCAAAAATTTTTGATTTTTGATTTAGTAAATCACTTTGAAATTTAGATATGCAGAGAACAAAAGATAAAATTTCTTTTTTAATAGTAGAATAATTTTTCTGACAATCATTCCAATGGGCAGAAACATATTGAACTATTTGTTCTTTACCATTCTCAACTTGTTTTAGAATACCACCATACCCTAAGTCAAACGCATCAGTTTCAACAACCTTTGGTAAACTAGGGTTAGCTAAATATAGACAGGGGATTTCTTTAACGGTATCTTTTATTAATCTAATAGCTTTAGTGTGTTCATTAGTCCAGGGGACAGGAACTTTCTTTAACCTATCATGTAAAGGTTTTGCAATCCTATTGATATTAGGACAAAAATCTAGAACATAATTTAAACTTCCTAGAATCTTTGGAGTTGTGTTTTATCAAGGATTTTATCAGGGAATTTATCAGTAAAGGCTAGGATCTTTCAATTGGTGTAATTGTTCCTTTGGAAATGTAATGTCCTAGGAATCTAATTTTAGTTTGAAACAAAGAAATCTTTGTACTAGAAACGGCTAGGCCAGCTTTCCTAGTGGCAAAATAAAAAGTCTTTAATGTTTGAAATGTTGATCAATGTCTTTTGAGAAGATTAAAACATCATCAATATAAACTATGCAAAATTCGGAGTAAGGATTATAAATGTCATTCATAATCCTTTGAAACTCAGAAGGTGCATTCTTTAAACCAAACGGCATCACTGTCCATTCAAATTGTCCAAAAGGAACAGTGAAAGCAGTTTTATAACGGTCTTTAGGATGGATTTGAATTTGCCAAAAACCAGACTTCATATCAAATTTTGAAAATATGAAAGCAGAGTGGAGTTTTTGAAGCAAATCTTTCTTGTTAGGTATGGGATACCTAATCCATTTTAGGGCCTTGTTCAAAGGTTTGTAATTGATAACCAGTCTAGGTGTCCCTCTTTCTATCTCAGAATTTTTATTTACATAGAAAGCGGCGCAGGACCAAGGAGACCTTGACTTGACAATCAAACCTTTAGACTCTAAATCTTTGATCTCATTTCTACAATGTTTTTCTAAGTCCATATTCATTTGAATAGGTCTAGCTTTAGTAGGAATTTGCTTTTCATCAAAAGAGGATTCATAGGGAAGATCTATCAAATGTTGCTTTCTATTCCAAAAGGCAGAAGGTAGATCAGCACAGATTTCTTTCTCAATTAATATTTTGAAATCATTAATCTTTTGTTTTATGAAATCAGTTTGTAGCTGTTTTTCCAGTCTTTCAATATTTAAATCTTTCTTTAAATAAAGTAAGTCATTCTGTTTTTTCTTTAACAAAACACTGACATGATTTTGGTAAACAGAACAAGCTTTTACAATATTCAAATTTCTTGTTTTAGGTTTTTCAATAAAAGAAAATTTTAATTTTTTCTCTTTTGCTTTAAAGGTTATACCATCATAATTGACAGTATAAGGAGTAATGAGGTTTATGAAAGGAGTTCCAAGGATAACAGCATGATGTATATCATTTGTTAAAAGAAAGGAAGTTCTAAATTCAAAACCATCATTAGGAATTGAAGCATCAACTTTGGAAGAAATTTTTAGTTTTGAATTATTTGCGGCAGAAAGTCTTTCATGTGTTTTTTTATGAAATCTTTTAGGAATAATGATTTCTTTAATACAATTTAGATCAGCACCTGTGTCAAATAAGGCTACTGTGTCAATTTGGAAATCAGATGAAAGGATAAGGGTAATCCAGATTAGGTATTTTCTTGTTGTTACTTGCTTTAGAACAAAAAGAAAATCATTTGGAAGAGACTCAATATTCTCAAGCTTTTGATTTTCAGATTCATCATTTTCAGAATCTGAACTTTTTTCAGAATTATCAACTAATTGACTTTTAAGAAGAAGTTGGATTGTTTCAGAATCATTTTTCTGCTTTTCTTTTAAATCTTTTATTTCAATTTTTACTTCTTGGATTTCCTTTTGAAGGTCTTGCAAACTGGGTGTATCTTTTTTATTTTTCTTTTTACTTAGGATCTGTGTAAGATCATAAGTATTTTGTTTTAAAACGGGAGTCTTAGAAGATTCTCCTTTGTCAAAAGTCTTTAAGAGTTTGTCAAGATACTCTTTTTGTAAGTCAGGATTTGAAATGTGTTTTACAATTTCAAGAAAAGTTTCTTGTTCTTTAGTCAAAACATTAAGTTTCTTATTCTTTAAGTAAGAATCTGTGTCAGAATCACTATTGCTTTGACTAGAAGTATCTGAGTCAACTAACTCATCCATTTGTAAAGGTTCAGAATTGCCTGTTACGGAAGATTCAGACTCAGAAGACTCAATAAGCAGATTTGTTATTTTGGAAAGAATTTCTTCACTGAGATCTAACTCATGAAGTTTTTTGTTCATCCTACAATATTTTGCAGTATGTCCTTTCTTTCCACATTTATAACAAGTAGCTTCCTTATAATTGAAAGGGGCTTTAGGTTTAGAAGTATGAGATTTCTTATTGGATTTCTTATAAGGCTTTGAAGGTTTTTTATAGAAATTTTCTTTAGGAGAAGGAAAAGATTTTCTAAATCTTTTAGAATTGTAATTCCTTTTATAAGGTTTTGAAGAACATTTTCCTTCACAATCTTTAGAGGTACTAGCCTTGAAAGGATCATAATTGAACTGTTTACAAAAACTACCTAGTTCTTGCTTAGATTTCCTAAGCTCCCATTTTAGGCGTTTCTGTAATTTTAGGTCTTGGCAAATCTTTAAACCTTCCTTATTGATAAAACTAACTAATTCACCATAGGTAAGTCTATCATAAGGGATTCGATTGTCATGGAGGGCTTTAATGGAATTTCTAACCTTTTCTCCTAAAAGGGTAGGTAAACCAGCAAGGAATTTTTCTTTCCAAGTTATATTATTTGCGTCATCTCTTAAAAAGAGTCGTGTAAAGAAGGTGGTTTTATAGCTTTGGAAGTCACTAAGTTTTCTACACCTAAGATTATGTAGTAACTCGGCATTTTTATCTCGTAAGTGAGATGGGTCACCTATGAAATGGAGGGAAATGGTCAAAATTAAGGTTGCAACGGCATCTTGAATAGGACTGTTGTATTCATCCAGAATAGGAACATTGTCTTCATCTGTTTGAATAGCATCCAAGATGTCAAGTTGTTGACTTTTGGTGAGAAGATGATCCCACCATCCTTTAAGTTGACCGGTAAAACCTGCAACGAGAATCTCTGTAATTGCCTTATCAGAGGTTCCTGTTTGGGTTTTGTAGGCATTTGCTGCCATGGTCATTTGTTGTAATAGGCTTAGAATGTTATATTCAGACATCCCATCTATATTCCATTCATAGACAGAAGATGCATTAAACCGGGATTGGCTTATTGCACTAGGCCTATTATCAACAGCTATATCTGGAGGAGAATAAGAAGTAGCTGGAAGAGCTAATTCCCAATGAACTTTATTGACTTTAGAGATAGGTTTGGAATTTTCTTGGAAGGCTTCTATGTCCGAAGAAGCTATGGAAGAATTATCTAAGTCTAGAACTCCAATTCTACTACTAGATTGGGGGGTATCTAGGGCAATGTCAACTTTCTTTTTTGAAGAGGAAGAAGATGTTTCTATCTTATCTAATTGTTCTTTAATAGCTCTAACAAAATCAGATTTTGACTCATTGACAATCTTTTGGCTTTCTCTAGAAATCTGAAATGGTTCAAAAATGGGCTTTTTAAGTTTCTTGTCTTCATTAGGTTTTACTATAGTCTTTAATGAAGGAACATTAATAGTGGATTGTTGGATTTGACTTTCTATCCTAGTTAACTGTTTTCCAATTGTATTTAGATTAGTATTACAAAAATTATTCTGTTGGATAATACTATCTAAGTCTTTATCAGTATCATTAGGTCTATGAATCTTTAATGGTGAGGCTTTAATCTGAACTGAGGGTTCACCATGGTCTATAGTTATATTTCTCAAGGGAGGATGTTCAGATTCAATAGTTCTGTCACTATCAGAAAGATTCCATTGAGGAATTTTCTTTCTAACAGTAATGGGATTTGATTCTTTAAAAGGGTAAGAAATGTCATTTTCAGTAGCATATATTTCAAACCAATCAAAAAATGTGATGTGTACTCTATGTAGGTCTATGAATTCATAATAAGACTTTTGAACTCGTTTCCTTTGGTTTAAGAAATGTTTAAAAAACCAGTCTTTTCTCTTTATTTAGATCAGAATAAAAATCGTCATGCAAAGAGGATTTATTTATTTTGAAATCTTTGTGTAGGACATTTATAATATTTTCTGTGACAGCAGAAAATGTAGGAGATGTAGGAGGAGAATCAGCTTTAGTTTGTTCATGTTGGCTACTAGTATATATAGGATGAGGGATATTAGTAGTATAGTCAACAGAACGTATGGAGGAACTTGGAATATCTGAAGTGGAGAATCTAGGTTGTAATTTATGACTGATGGGACTTTAGAGAATTTTCTTTCTAAAGAAGAAATGCTAGAAATAGATTCCCTATCACTGAACCTAGATGAAGTGCTTCTTTAAAGATAATCTGACTTTTCCATCTGAATACTGGGTTACATTTTGTAACTCTGTATTTGGCTCAAGTTGCTTTGGAATAACTGGTTCTGAAGCTCCTTCAAGAATCCATTCATCAGGAAGATTTATATCTTTCCATTGGATGGGTCTAGGAATAACCATGTTTGATTTTGAAAGATCAGTCTGTAAGAGAAGAGTCTCATCTCTTTTTGACTGAATTTTATGTTGCTTATTGAACGCAGAATGCATTGCTTTGTAGGAAATTTTGTAGATCAAGGCTACAGGGATTGATCCTTCAAACATATGGTAGTTATGGGTTTTAATTTGAAGAACCATGCTTCTGAGAATATTTTTGTCCTGTAAAGAGATTGTGATGTTTGGGTAACAGTCGAAAGAGATCGGTTCTTTACAGAGACTTGATTCAATACTACTGAGTAAAGAATCGTCAAAAGAGACGAATCTGCCATCTCTTAAAATGGCTAAGATAGAAGTATTTAAGCCTTCTTTTGTAAGGGGCTTTATACCAACTTGGATTAAACCAACATGCACATAATTAAATTTCTTTTCTTTTAAATGTTTTAAGGCACTTTCAGAAAATAAATTTATTGTTTCAAAAGGCTTTGTAAGAGTAATATCACGTTCTTCAGTTTTTATAACATAATCAGTTTTAAGAAAATCAAGTTTTTTAGTTTTGTAAATCACGTCTTTTGAGATTTTTGGTAATTTCCAGCAGTCAATAGCTTTATTAAAATCTTCAATTATGAGATTTTCAGAGTTCACAATATTTTTGGAATCGCTAGTCCTTTCAGTAGAAGAGCTAGAGAGAGAGGATGTTCTACAGAATAGAGACTCCATAAGGAACTATTCCTATAGACTATTCCTATGAGATTTGCCTACAGGTATGGGTTTACTGCCCTAAACGGAATCCTATCCTTTGGCGGGGCTTACAACCAGTAAGAAATTCAGCAAACACACAGAAAACAACCTATAAAAAAGAACACAATAGTACATCCAACCACACCTAGTCTGATACCATACACGACAGGGTCTTAGAAATACAATGATCTTAGAAAAATTATACAATTTTCAGATTTTAATAAGGCTGGGGGTAACAAACACAGTACCAGATCTGGATCCCAGAAATGGTGCTCTGAGTGAAGGAGGGAGAAGAGAAAATACAACTGAGGGGAGAGATCTGGTCTCTATGCCTCAGAGGAGTAGTAATAGTTTAAAAGGCAGGGCTGATATAATTATCAGTCTGCAAGCATGCTTTGAAAATTGTTTTAAATAAACATACACAGCTTTTACATATACTTTGAAACAAATGCTTACATTTTCTTTGAAGAGCAAAAATTAAACTAAAGAGAAAGGTTGAAGAAAAAAAGAGAATTGAAGATGATTCTAAAAAAAACGGATGCCCTCTACTGAGAGTTAATGGGAACTATATACCCAATCAACCAACTACCATAATTATTACAATTATTAAAACAGTAAGATACAGTAAGATGCTTCTGCTTTTCTGTCTTTGTAACGTGCTTTGGGTGGCTTTGAATGCTTTCTTCACATGGCTACAGTAAGATGCTTCTTCTTTTCTGTCTTTGTAACGTGCTTTGGGTGGGTGGCTTTGAGCTTCTTCACATGGCTATAGTAAGATGCTTTGCTTTCTTCAATGGTTTTGCATAAGATGGTCCCACCGGTCTTTGTTTTGAGCATTGAATGCTCTTTGGTGTGGTATCAAATCTTTGAAAATATCTTATCCCACAGCTTTTTTCTCGTAATGAGAATAGTGAGTGAAGGGGAAAAGAAAATAATTTTCTTTTTCTCAAATACTTTTTTTTTTAATGCTTTAATGAAGAGAGAATACCGAAACAGTCATCTTCGTTATCATCTCCAAGAGAAATAAAAGGCTGTGGCTCCCCACTACTTGAAGAGCTGGCAGCAGAAGATGCTGGTCTCGAGGCAAGGAGTTGTTGCATAACTTGAAAATATTCCTCTTCAGACTTGGCACCTGCAAGGAGGGATTGGGCCATTGACTTCTGAGAGAGAAACGTGCTTTGGGCTTTGACTTCTTCAATATTTGATTTAATATGGCCTTTAGCACAGAGCCATTGCTGGATCATGTGCTGGGTTAGTTTGGAGTCTTCATCAAATTTGGACCACCATTTAACTTTGAAGGTTCTTTGGATAAGCAAATGTGTTTCTTGAGTGTGGAATTGAAGATTCCACATCCAGACCCAAGGTAAAAAGAAATTTGTACAGAAACAAAGAAAATGGGGAAATCTTTTTTCTGAAGCAGAGGGAACATAGTGGGCTTTGAAAAGGGTTAAACAAGATTTTGCATTAGGGGTTAGGATATCTGGGCTTGGTCCATAATAGTTCCACCAATGTTGGAACCAATTTGGAAGGCTTTCAACAGTTATTTTGGAATTAAAGAAAAATAACCATGAATGGATTTTCTTTGGATTTTGAACTAAGAAGGTATTGAACCACGCTTGTTGGTAATCCCAATAAGAGTAGGATAGGCTGTGGTTTAATCTATTTTGGAAATTGGCAGGGAAAAATTTAGGGTTATGAAGGGGTTCTCCCCATTGTTTAGGAGAAATGACTTTAAGGATAGTGGCCGTAGAATAGGCAGGCTCAGAATGGGCATCTGAAAGGAAAAAGTGTTTGAATTTCACAGATTCTGTGAATTCAAGAATGTCTTGATAAAAGGATTGGGGTTTTGACAAATCCCAAGGTTTGAAAAACCAACCCTTTGGAAAAAACTTTGAAAGGGTAATAAATGGATCAGGATTATAAAACCCATCTTCAACACTCAAAATATTTTGGTGATAGGTTTTAATATGCCAATCCGATTTTTGTGAAGGCTTTTGAGAAATAATTTGGGAAGATGAACTTCCACTTAAAACAACTTCTTTTTGAGTTTTTGGAAAAGTAATTTATTTGGAAGAAGATTTTTGAATATCTTGATTTTTTGAAAAAGTTTGTAAGGCAAGAAGGAGTTCAGGAGATTTGGAAATGGATTCAATCCATTCATTTACCTGGACTTGAGAGGTAATTGCTTTGGATGAAGATTCTTCTTCTTCCTCTTGGATTGTGTCAACCCAAGATTTTATAGAAATGCCTGAGGCTAGCTTTGGGATGGGAGGAGGAGATTGGGATTCTTTGTAAAGGCTTTGGACAGAGGGCTCAATAAGCTTGGCTTTGCCAGTGTCTCTTTTCTTGGGCGGCATTATCTGTTTTGGAGAAATTCTCTAGTTAGAAAATCTGGAACAAAATTTCTATCTCCTTTAATAAATTCAATTTCAAAATCAAAAACACTCAAAATTGCTTGCCATCTTGCAAAAATTTTTTAGATGCAATGTTTTGAACATCCTTTTCTAAAACATGTTTTGCAGCTTTACAATCAATTCTTGTAACGAAGATGACTGTTTCGGTATTCTCTCTTCATTAAAGCATTAAAAAAAAAAGTATTTGAGAAAAAGAAAATTATTTTCTTTTCCCCTTCACTCACTATTCTCATTACGAGAAAAAAGCTGTGGGATAAGATATTTTCAAAGATTTGATACCACACCAAAGAGCATCCAATGCTCAAAACAAAGACCGGTGGGACCATCTTATGCAAAACCATTGAAGAAAGCAAAGCATCTTACTATAGCCATGTGAAGAAAGCATTCAAAGCCACCCAAAGCACGTTACAAAGACAGAAAAGCAGAAGCATCTTACTGTAGCCATGTGAAGAAAGCATTCAAAGCCACCCAAAACACGTTACAAAGACAGAAAAGCAGAAGCATCTTACTGTATCTTACTGTTTTAATAATTGTAATAATTATGGTAGTTGGTTGATTGGGTATATAGTTCCCATTAACTCTCAGTAGAGGGCATCCGTTTTTTTTAGAATCATCTTTCAATTCCTCTTTTTTTCTTCAACCTTTCTCTAAACAATCTGCCATCTTCGAAACAATCAAAAATTTTTGCTAAGAATTGATTGTAAAGCTGCAAAACATGTTTTAGAAAAGGATGTTCAAAACATTGCATCTAAACAAATTTTTGCAAGATGGCAAGCAATTTTGAGTGTTTTTGATTTTGAAATTGAATTTATTAAAGGAGATAGAAATTCTGTTCCAGATTTTCTAACTAGAGAATTTCTCCAAAACAGATAATGCCGCCCAAGAAAAGAGACACTGGCAAAGCCAAGCTTATTGAGCCCTCTGTCCAAAGCCTTTACAAAGAATCCCAATCTCCTCCTCCCATCCCAAAGCTAGCCTCAGGCATTCCTATAAAATCTTGGGTTGACACAATCCAAGAGGAAGAAGAAGAATCTTCATCCAAAGCAATTACCTCTCAAGTCCAGGTAAATGAATGGATTGAATCCATTTCCAAATCTCCTGAACTCCTTCTTGCCTTACAAACTTTTTCAAAAAATCAAGATATTCAAAATCTTCTTCCAAAGAAATTACTTTTCCAAAAACTCAAAAAGAAGTTGTTTTAAGTGGAAGTTCATCTTCCCAAATTATTTCTCAAAAGCCTTCACAAAAATCGGATTGTCATATTAAAACCTATCACCAAAATATTTTGAGTGTTGAAGATGGGTTTTATAATCCTGATCCATTTATTACCCTTTCAAAGTTTTTTCCAAAGGGTTGGTTTTTCAAACCTTGGGATTTGTCAAAACCCCAATCTTTTTATCAAGACATTCTTGAATTCACAGAATCTGTGAAATTCAAACACTTTTTCCTTTCAGATGCCCATTCTGAGCCTGCCTATTCTACGGCCACTATCCTTAAAGTCATTTCTCCTAAACAATGGGGAGAACCCCTTCATAACCCTAAATTTTTCCCTGCCAATTTCCAAAATAGATTAAACCACAGCCTATCATACTCTTATTGGGATTACCAACAAGCGTGGTTCAATACCTTCTTAGTTCAAAATCCAAAGAAAAGCCATTCATGGTTATTTTTCTTTAATTCCAAAATAACTGTTGAAAGCCTTCCAAATTGGTTCCAACATTGGTGGAACTATTATGGACCAAGCCCAGATATCCTAACCCCTAATGCAAAATCTTGTTTAACCCTTTTCAAAGCCCACTATGTTCCCTCTGCTTCAGAAAAAAGATTTCCCCCTTTTCTTTGTTTCTGTACAAATTTCTTTTTACCTTGGGTCTGGATGTGGAATCTTCATTCCACACTCAAGAAACACATTTGCTTATCCAAAGAACCTTCAAAGTTAAATGGTGGTCCAAATTTGATGAAGACTCCAAACTAACCCAGCACATGATCCAGCAATGGCTCTGTGCTAAAGGCCATATTAAATCAAATATTGAAGAAGTCAAAGCCCAAAGCACGTTTCTCTCTCAGAAGTCAATGGCCCAATCCCTCCTTGCAGGTGCCAAGTCTGAAGAGGAATATTTTCAAGTTATGCAAAAACTCCTTGCCTCGAGACCAGCATCTTCTGCTGCCAGCTCTTCAAGTAGTGGGGAGCCACAGCCTTTTATTTCTCTTGGAGATGATAACGAAGATGACTGTTTCGGTATTCTCTCTTCATTAAAGCATTAAAAAAAAAAAAGTATTTGAGAAAAAGAAAATTATTTTCTTTTCCCCTTCACTCATTATTCTCATTACGAGAAAAAAAGCTGTGGGATAAGATATTTTCAAAGATTTGATACCACACCAAAGAGCATCCAATGCTCAAAACAAAGACCGGTGGGACCATCTTATGCAAAACCATTGAAGAAAGCAAAGCATCTTACTATAGCCATGTGAAGAAAGCATTCAAAGCCACCCAAAGCACGTTACAAAGACAGAAAAGCAGAAGCATCTTACTGTAGCCATGTGAATAAAGCATTCAAAGCCACCCAAAGCACGTTACAAAGACAGAAAAGCAGAAGCATCTTACTGTATCTTACTGTTTTAATAATTGTAATAATTATGGTAGTGGTTTGATTGGGTATATAGTTCCCATTAACTCTCAGTAGAGGGCATCCGTTTTTTTTTAGAATCATCTTTCAATTCCTCTTTTTTTCTTCAACCTTTCTCTTTAGTTTAATTTTTGCTCTTCAAAGAAAATGTAAGCATTTGTTTCAAAGTATATGTAAAAGCTGTGTATGTTTATTTAAAAACAATTTTCAAAGCATGCTTGCAGACTGATAATTATATCAGCCCTGCCTTTTAAACTATTACTACTCCTCTGAGGCATAGAGACCAGATCTCTCCCCTCAGTTGTATTTTCTCTTCTCCCTCCTTCACTCAGAGCACCATTTCTGGGATCCAGATCTGGTACTGTGTTTGTTACCCCCAGCCTTATTAAAATCTGAAAATTGTATAATTTTTCTAAGATCATTGTATTTCTAAGATCCTGTCGTGTATGGTATATATATATATATATACTATTACTACTAATACCTCACTTCTACCATAACTACTGCTACTGCTTCTACTTCTTCTGCCTTCATTTCTGTTCCAACTCCAGAATTTTCACAAAACACACAAATACATTTACACGTGATTACCAGAATCCGAATTCTAGGGTTTTTATCAAATTTTCCCCAAATTTCAAATACTTTGAATCTATAAATTTCTTCAAAATCTATACATAAAACTACTTCCGAATCATTTTAGCATGCTATTTATCATCACCTTTAATCTAATTATCCAGATTCAAGACTAATTCTAGATATGTCAAAAACCAAACAAATCCAAGATAGAGGTTATAGTGTACTTACTTGGTTTTCCTTATGCATCTATGAGCCCTAGAAAGCTTTTGGGATCGAAATTAGGGCTTCTCACTTCTGTATTACTCTTCTTCTTCCTCCAATCCGCTCTCTTGTTCTCCTTGTTCTGCTCCTTATCTGCTTCTGCTCTCTGCCCAGCCTCTCCTCTATCTGCTCAGGATAATCAGACGTTGCGAACTCGCCGGAAAATCGTCGGAAGTTGCCGGAGTTACCTACCCCTCTGGTCTCTCTCTCTCACACTCTCGATCTCTCTCACTCCTTTCTCTGTTTCTTTTTGGTTTCATGTGTCTGTCTATTGTGAAACACGTGTGTGTCATAAATGTTTAGAATTATTTATACTATTGGAAAATTTCACTTCAGCCCTTCTTGTTTTGGTCAATGCTATATTATAAATAATCCTTTAAAAAGATTCTAAATCACCACAATTTATCTCGCGTTTAGACGTAGCCTCACACGAAATTATAACTTACAAAAATCATGCTAAAATTACCCGGGATGTTACAAAAGTTGTTCATCTCGGAAAAATGAGTCCAATGGTTTAAGAATCAACTCAATCGGAGTTCGCTTACAATTTTTATAGCCGAAACAACAAACTTTTAGGTATAATAATATAAAGAGTAATCACTTAACTGGTTCTCAAAATCACTCATTTTCCAACGCCATGAATCTTCACTTAAAAATATTCCGACCTATTTTCCAATATATAAGCTCTTATTTTCGAACATCATCCAATTCCAAAACCTAAACTTTAATTCGGAAATCTTCTAGAATTACTCCGAAAAATTCGGAATATTACAAACTTTGTGGTTAATTTCGATTTACGTAAGTTCGAATTTGATGGAGGTTTGTTGATGAAAATTATAGGTATGTTTGTCAAGTATATGTATATTTTTGCAGAGTGTGATATAGAGTCTGGAAGAAATGAGTTATGAATATTTGAAAATGGTTAGTTTGAAATCATTATTCTCTTATAAATATAAAGTCATTTTGACCCATTTTTCTGTTGAAACATATATACAATGAGTCTTGTCACTACAAAAAATAAGGCATTTAGCGTCGAATACAATCGACGTCAAAAGTGAAAATTTCGACGCCAACACTAAATGGCGTCAAAATATTTCGAAGAAAAACTTAGACGCTAAAATGTGGATGAGAACGACAATTAGTGTTGAAATAGAGATTATCGACGCTAAAACCTCATACTTTGCGTCCAAATTATATCGATGAAAAAGAAGAATTCCCGACGCTATAGTTCATATATGGCGACGAAAATATTCGACGCTAAAACTAGACTTTTAGCGTCGAACGTGGGCGACGCTAAAAGAAATAAAAAAATATTTGTATACTTTTAGCATCGAAAGTTTTCGACGCTAAAATTTATACTTTTAGCGTCGAATATAGGCGACGCTAAAAGAAATAAAAATATTTTTTTTAAAAATTATTATTTTACATAATTTTGCTTTAAAATATTCAATTTAATATTTTAAAAAATATTATTATTTCAAAGAAAATTGCCGATTAATAGCACAATTAGGAAATATTCTAATAATTATTTTATTATTATAATGAAAATTTATTAAAAAAAAAAATACATAGTCTATTTAAACTATCTGTTCTGAATGTTTATACAAATGGAAATAAAATTTATTGCTGCTGTGATGGGGGCGCTCAAGCCTGATGCACCCCGACTGAGTGAGGCCTCCAACATCTCCCGGAAAACCTGTATCTGTTGGTCGAACTGCTCCAGCTTCTTTTCGTGGTTCACCTTGACCTGTAGTAGCTCCTCCTAAGTCTTCTTCAGCTCGTCTTGGGTGGTGGCTAGCTGGTCTCGAAGGCACGAGTCAATGTCCGAATAAATAGTAGTGCGTGCAGATGACGTCGGCTTCTTACGAGTGCCAAGGCTGACGTTGTACGCCGTCTGGTTCTTGAAAACTAATTGCGACAACTGCTCATCTAGTATCGGGTCGGACCTTGTCTCCTGAGTTTGATGTTGGAGCTCCACCATTTCGTTCTGTTTAAAAAAAATTAAGTTAATGTTAGAATTTGAAAAAAAAAAAATCAATTTAAAATAATAATTATTTTATTTTAAAAACTTAAACTTACATAGCAGCGTTCAGATTCTTCATTAATCCATTTTTCTTCTCATTGTAGTGCGTCACTCAGAAAAAATCTGGAAATGATTGCACCTCACATGTGCTACTCTGCTAAAAACATAAAATAATTATACTATTATTCCACATTAGTAAAAATAATGAAATGTTAAATTTCAGGTTAGAATATATTTACCTCAGAATATTCGGTACGATGTTGGATAAATGGCTTGGAACCTCCAGAGTGGTTAAAACGCAAGTGACTTCGATTCTCTACATTTGCGTGACATTTATTCTGTATTTCACAACACTGTAAGTACCAAAAACAAAGAGAATTATAAATTTCTGTTTATTTTAAAATTTACCTCGTGTTTCTCGCTAGACCAAAGTTTACACAAGAATGTCCAGTCTTGCTCCTCTATAAAATCAGGCTTGTGTTGTGGAGCATCCAAAGGTCCATATTCGTCGAATATTGGTTTTAGGACTTTTGTCCTATAATCCTTATAACTTTTCCCCATGTGGTAGTCAAGATACTGTTGGACATTAACTTTGGTCAGATCGAAGTCGAACCACTCATACAGGAATAGGAACCAAGTAAAAATGAGTATAAAATATAAATTTAAATTAACAAACAATATCGAAAACTTAATACTGTAAGGAAACTCACAAGTGGCGAATGGAAGAGTTGGTTGATTTTCGTCTCCCACGGTATCTTTCTCCAAGAAACGTAGTTTTGGGGAGCTTCAAACCGAGCTGCAGCACCTTTGGCTGTAGTAAACGCTGAATTATGTTGCCCGATTTGTCTTTGTCCATCATATGATATGTCTATCCGGATACGGCCGTGAGCCTTAACGTGCTTAACCAACCCCAGGCCACAAGTGCGTCCTCGACCCTTCACTGTACTCAAGTCACCTGTGCTAGCAGAGACTCCAGTATGGATATCTGTCCTTGCAGATGTAGATGGAGTCGCATTAGCGCGTCGGCGATTGCCCGGTGCCATCTGCAAAATAAGAATTCTGACACTATCAATGACACAAAAATAATCATAATGATGCTAATGAAATTTCAATATTTAAATAACCATATAAACTTTTATCATTACACATGGATAGCTCAAAATATCTTTAACCATATAAACTTGTAATTGATACTGATTTGGAGATACACACCATGAACCAATGATCTAACAGTAGCATTATTTGGATTAAAAATAAACTTACCAATTATGAAAGAGACAAATTATGAAAGAGATAAATTTACCAATTCAACTAAATGGCACCAACAAATGAAATTTAGGTGAACCCCCAAGAATTAAAAATAAATTTTATCACATTTTTAAATAAATATATATGAGGAATTTATTAATCATGTGATCATTCTCATATATGAAAGAGACAAATCACTCACATATCCATTTTATATACTTACGTCATGTGTAACTGAAATTGTTATGGTTCATATCATGAACCAAGGCAGATGGATTTAAATTCATCAAATATGCTGATGTTCTGGAACCAGAACAATATTACCAAAATAGTAGCAATGTTGTTGTTCTGGCTACTAGAACAGCAGAAAATGCTGCTGTTCTAGCCCGCAACCTCCTATGGACTCTAAGTGGTGGGATTCGGGGTAGAAGGTTCATTTTAGGTAGTTCCAATGCGACGATTAACATCCTTTTAGTATGTAGCGAGATTCGTCCTCAAACCAAGGGATCGATAGGCAAATCATAACTAAGGCTAACCTGATGGTAGTAGAAGGAATCAAAGATAGCTATTAGTGAGTTAAATAAGGAAGGGAGAGAGCTCAGACAAGAGGGATAGAGCTTAAGCATATTAAGTAGTATACAGTGTCAGCATCAACGAATCTATGCAGTTAGGAGGAATGGTTTAACACTGCTACTAGATGTCCATTACTCATACTAATAAGAGTCTCGGGTCTCACTTATATTAAGATAAAACATCGGGCTTCACTATCTATCTGCTAGCACCACTACCTTCTAGCTACCATAGTCCCAAACCTGAAGCTAAGAGTCTCAAAGCCGAAGGATTTGTTCGATCTATTAGTGTCTATTAATCAGAACATCAGCATTTGCTGCTGTTCTGGTAACCAACACTTCACAAAAAAAAATCTAGCAATAATATCAATCTCAATCTCATAGCTAACTCATTCCAGTATTCCAAAATTATTCATTTACCTTCAGAAAATCATAAAATAAAAAAACTATCAAAGTTATAAATTTAGTGAAATAAAATAACCAACTAAAAAACATCCAAGGAAGCATAATGGAAATGGAAAAAACCCTAATGGAAACCCTAGAACTGCGTGTTCATACCCATAATAAAATCCAAAAATTCCCAACAAAATCCTATCTTGAGATTCAAAACTCAAAACCCAAAACCCATATGCGAAATTAGCTGATTTACAAGCACCACAAAAGACAAAACATAAACACACAGACAAATCCATAAACAAAAGTGAAAGTGAAGCTTGTTAAAGTACCTGAATGAGAGTTTTGGTGTCAGAGAGGATTCTGATTTTAGAGCCGAGAGAGAAAGAGATGACAGAAGAGGAGAGAGATAAGCAAATTAGGGGTTTAAGGGACATTTAGCGCCAAAATATTTTACTTTTAGCGTCGATAATTTCGACGCTAAAACATTGGCGGCTACCAAAAAATGAGGGTAATTTTTCGAGGGAAATTTAATTTTTTACATTTAGCATCGACTATAGTTAATCGACGCTAAAAGTATAACATGTAGCGTCGATTAACTAAATGTTAGACATTTAGCGTCGATTATCGATGTTCGTGTTAGGGTTTATGCTCAGAGTGTCAATCCGGATCGTATTTATGTCTGATTCATAAATACGAACAATTCATTTTTTTTCCATAATATTACTTATTTAATGGTAGCACCTCTTGTCTTTTATACACATATTCAATCTAATTGCGATTAGATTGAAACTAAATTTGATTTAGTGATATGTGTATATTAGACAAAGACCTTAGGATTTACAACGTAGTGCGCAGTTACAACGTAGTTTGTAATTAACATTGAGAAGCGTCACTATAAGTTGTATATCCTTAAATAAAGTTCCTGGTCAAGATTTACTAAAACGGGTCGGTTAGTAAAATCTCCAGAGACCAGTACATATTGTATATCATGACTTGGTCCGATGGTTTATCCCAATGAACCATGAGTCTCGGGAGACTCGTATAGACATGTAGGTATTTATTTGATAAACATTGAACGACTCACTGAAGATTTCCTAATAGATGGTACACCAACGTCGATAAGAATCTTCTCGAGTTGAGCGAGCATAGTGGTCCTTCGACTTGAGATACCACTGTAGATATATGAGTTATCCTCCACACTTTGATGGCAGTCACGTCACCGATTTATTTAAATCAGACCTCCGTTTGTTCGTTGGGTATGGACTGATGCTCATGATATCCTGTGCGTATCAAGATAGAATTCGTCAGTCCTTTGTACAGGGCATTGGCATCCTGCACATGTTTGCAATCTAGTAAATCCATGGTCGTGGCATAACTTCGGAAACCAATTCCGAGTGTTATTTAGAGATTGTAAATTTGAAAGTCGACTATATTATATAATACAGATTTGACGTTCTTATCTATATCCCAGGTATAATATGGATAGCCTGCGACAGATGGATTATACGTATGCAATGACCTCGACTTGCATAGTTTAGCGAGATTATCTGTGGTCGTCATAATTCATTAGTGGGTGAATTATGGACACGAAATTGGATTTTGTGACGGATAAACCTAAACTTAGAGAGTCCCACAATATGAAGTGTATAATACAGATTATTCATAATACTTCATCCGATTAAGTGAGTTAATTCGAATCGTTTAAACGGTTAAACGATAACACATGCATTAGGGGATTTTGGTCATTTAATAATTATTGTGTATTTGTATTTGATACGTAATTTGATTAGATACACATTAATTAGTTGTCAAATGAGATTTTGACACATGCCATTAATATATGTATTTGTTATTTAATGTAAATAAAATAAATATATAATAATAATTATATTAATTAATTATTTAAATATTTAAAAGTTAAATATTTGAATAATTAATTGATAAACGTTTTCATAATTGTTATGAAAAATATTTAATTATAATTGGTGACACATGACATGATTTAATTAAACTTTATGTGTGCAAATATGATTTGTTACCATAAAGTATTGAATTATTCTTCCTCCATGGATGAAAAACATCATAACCAAAAGCTCTCAAATCATGTTTGATGATTCATGATGGAAAGTGAAGGAAAATCAAGAAAAAACTTAGGAAAATTGGAGATTAAAAGGTAATCTTTAATCTTCTTGAGTTTGGAAATTTAGTTTCTTGTTCTTGTGTTGCTAGAATAGTTCTAGGGTTTTCTTTACTTGTTAAAATTGGGGCTTTTGGTGTTGGAAGATGTTTTTGGAAGTGTTAAGCATGTGTGAAGTAGATTTGGATGATATTATTGTAATTATTGTCCAATTTGATCATTTGATGATATGTTTCCATTATAGAGTGTTATGACAACTCTTGTAATGCCTAGAATTTTTCTTGGGTGGTTAATGTGTGCTGACTTTGATTGGTGTTTTTATTAATTGGATTAATCTTGAAAAATTGGATTTAAAGCATGAAAATTGACATTTTTGCATTATGGATCAGATCTGGAATAACAGTGACTATGGTGATGAAAAATATGTCATTTGAATATATTGGATGTGTTTTGGGTGTTGGAACAATTGTCAGAAATTATTTCGGAGCTGAAATAAGTGAAAACGGTGAAAAACGGCGTTACCGGGTGACTTTAAGCCATTCGGGTGACGGCTGCCCAAACAGTGAATTTTTCACTGTTCAGGCAGCCCATGAAATGTCCTAATACTATTGGGGCTGACCTGGGCAGCCCTCATGTGTATTGGGTGGTCGGTTCGGTCAAAAATATATTTTATGCCATTTTACGGAAAAACGTTTTCGTAAAAGTTTCGCGTTGTTTCTTAACTATGTATGTCGTTATTTGATATCAAATAAATATGTTTAGGTGAAATATGAATGAATTATTCATATTGGATATTGAATAATTTATTCGGTAATTTAAAAAGTTTTAAAATTACGATTTTGCCCGAACCGCGCTTCCGCCGCACCCTTTGCCCAAAACCCCAACAAAAATGGTATCAGAGCAGGTCTGATCCTTCATCCATAGCATTTTTCATGCTTGATATATGATATATAATCCAATTTTTATGTTTGCATATACATGTAATCTATATGTTTCTTGACTTTTCGATTCTACGCTAACGGGAAACGTAACGAAAATTTAATAGTTAAGTTAAGTTATGTTTTCTATAGGTAGAATTGAATTGTTTAGAAAATGATCTAGATTAAAATTCTGCATATGATGTAGAACATTGCTTCCTTGAGGAATGTCCCTGCTTAAATAAGGCTGTAAAGTAACGTGTATTGGATGCATATTTCTTAGTCCGTCTTGTCAATACGGTTTATGGGTATCTTTCTATGGCTGTATCCGAGAAAGTACCAAAGCAGTGAAGATGTAGTTGATAGAATTTTATCCATGCCGGTTGTATATTGATACTAGACAAATTCAAGTGAAAGTGAAAATCCTGAACATGCCAAAGTTGTCAGGACTACATCGGTAGCTTGAGTTTGTCATTGGCAAGTGAAGCCTTGATACGCCTCATTCTGAACGTGCCAAAGCTGTCATAACGAGAAACGGTTAGGACCAAAATCAGAAGTCACTGGTGAGTGATTGACAATGAGTTTTCTACCTAATGAATATTCGTAGGCGAGATCGTGTCAAAGCCGTGAGTCAAAATATATTCATAGGATCCTACTCTCATTATAGAATTCGATTTAATTATTGAATTCCCATTCTTCGTTGGGGATTACGGTATTACGTAAAGTAGTGGGAGACATTGCTGGGTTAAAAATCCATAACCAAAGTAGTGTGTCATTTTATGGAATTTGCTGATTTTGTTTTCTTTTATTCTATATTGTTTATAGAATTATACTTTTAATCTACTGCATAGCATATTACTTGAATATGTTTTCTGAATTTACTTATGATTGCGTATTTCTAGAATAGGTTCTAGAATGACAGTAGACTTAAATATTATTAGATTAGTTCAAACCATGGGGAACTGTTGTTCCGATTTTCATAAAAATCAAGATGGTTTAGTGACTTAGTTACTAAGTCACGATAAGTAATCTAAATAGATATCTGTTTTAGGATATAATTGTCTAGAAAGAATAGTTTCTTGTGCAGTAAGCATTGACACAAATCAGTTCATGTCTCGAGATTCTTGACTGGCATTAAGAAAACCTCATTAGGTTTTTGTTTATCTTATAATGACGTTTATTGGCTTTAGTGACTTTTAGAAGTCACGTGTTTGATACATTTTGCTAATCAATTATTTACAATTGTTGTGAATAATTGAAGGCAAATTATAGAGCTTAAGAAATGATATGTGTATAGTTGTGTATAGAGAATATCGATTCTCATAATACGACAACTATAGGTATTGGATACTAGATCTCCCGTCTAGTTATTTAAAATAATGTTTAATAACTGTTTTGATATTTGATATCAGAACTTGTGACTATTGGATAGTTACTTGTTCTATATAAATAGTTGTTACATATTTTAATATGACTAGTAGTGTCATTAATGAAAAGATAAATATTAAGAAAATGTTCGGTTAACTAAATAACTTAGAACAGTATTTTATAAGATTTTATCACATAAGCATAAGATGTTTATTCCGTATGGTAAAGAATGGTCTGATACGAGATCACACCATATATCCTTATCCATTTAATGAATATTGTATTGAGGATGTGATTAAATCTCATTTAACCAATGATCGTCATTGGACCACAAGATTTATTAGACTAATACATTGGATGTATGTAGTTTAATGAATTAAAAATTGCCTTAAATAGTTTTCTTTACTCCGTAACTTAGTTAATGAATTTTCATTACTTAGTTTTGTGTTTCTAAAATAATATATATTGAACGTCTTGAATGGTTCGAGAACTTTCAATATGTTTCTGATGAAATGCGGATATAATATTTTGAATGGTTCAAAGATATTCTATTTGAAGTGTTGAAAACTATATCTTTGAAATTCATCGTGAGTCTTTGAATTGTTCAAGGATGTTTGATATGATCAGATATATGAATTTATGACAATTAGTTCTAAGGTTATTCAATGAATTTTATTCTTACTCAATATGATTCTTCTACGATTCCATTGTGATGGAATTGGTCAGTGTGAGTAATTGAATCTTATATGATTTGATTCGTTGATATTAAGTGTTACCGAATTAGTTTTCAATACTCTTGGAGTTATGCTCAAGTTATACTAATTCACCCTTTTAATTATTGTTCCATTAGTTTCTACAATTACGTATATGATATGTATAAGTAGAAAATTCGAATCTTGAAAAGTTTGAGATTTGAATCTTTCTTTTGTATAATGGTTATGTAATTGAAAAGTACTTGCGCCTTTGAGGTACAAGTAAAAGTTTATCATTTATTCTATTTAATAGAATATTGTATTCTATTTAATGAAATATCTTTTCTACGATCCCGAGTAATAAAATTATTTTATTACTTAGTGTGTAACATCAGATATTGACAATTGTAGAAAAGACTTGACTTATTGAAGTCAAATGTGAGAGTGATAAACTATAATGGAACTACATAATTAATTAGATGAAAATACCCTTAGACAACTTCCGTATAAGTTTAATAGGATGTCAGAATCATTTACAAAGTATTTGATACTTAATGATTCTGCTGTTTTCTTATTGAAGAAAATTATCCAATAACTTATAGTGGGAGCGATATTTGATATCGATTTCAGAAGTTATCATTGAACCATAGATCTAAGATTTTTCGTAGCTTACTACGATCAAGTTTTTAACTTGATTAAGCTTTCATTATGAATAGTTCATAAAATGTGTTAATTGTTTGCGCATCAAAAACAAAGTGATCTTGATAAAGGTTTGACCTTTATAGTATGACAGTGAGAAAAGTTATACTGAGTGATCTATTGTAGATTCTGATAAAACTTGTCTCCAGTCTCACTAATTGAACAATTAAAAATCTGTTGGTTAATGTTGATATTAAACTATGTATTTTAGCTAAAGAATGAAAAGTGGTGTTCCTGAATATTTTCTTCTAATGAGAGATCTGTTGTGGTTTCTTTGTTTGAAGAGTTCATTCTAGAATGGCCCTAGAGTTTGTATTGTGCTAAGATCACAGTTTGATATACTAGCTTATAGAGCATATTGTAGACTCAAATAAGCTTTCCGGAAATCTGTGTTCTCTAATTTTGATACAGTCAGATTGTCAGATTTTATCAAAGCATAGAGAATACATATTTGATAGTAGGGAGCGTACAAAATTTATTTCTAGTGTTATATATCTTAACGACAGTGTCATTATTAATGTAATTATGAGATGTTTATAAGGTAAAAGGTTTACCTAAGTCTTTTTTTTTTCCGTGAAAGAAGTGGGAGTAGTCTATGTTATATTTGATATAAAGTTTTATATATGATATAAAACAATAGACTTGTGAGAAACTCTCATTAATCGTGCATTAGATATGATCTAATAAATGACACAACAAGACTATCTGTATGACAGTTAGTATAACTGTTTGACAGTTATTGTGTCTCTTGTATATAGAATTCATCTTTCGTAAAGGATGATTTCTTTGTTGAAAGAGAGATTGATTAGAATGTCTAGTTAATCTTATGCATCATAGGATGATGGCGTAATGAATACTATATTATGTGCGATTAAAGATATCAATTTAATCGTAATTGTTACGAGTTATTTTGATATGCTGCTGACCATATGATGGGTCTTGAAACATGTTCTTTGTTATCTTAGAGATATTAAGAATGAGTTTTTTATTCATAGAGAATTTAGTCTGCAACCATAAGGTCAGATTAGTTTTGATCCTAATTATGAAATTAGATGGTCTATGTCATATAAAGTCAGAAAAGATGCAATGGGAGTGTCACCGTTGACTAAACTAGTGGAATCAGTTGCAACTTATGAAGTATTGACTTATGAAGTTGCATAGTGACCCTATAGATTAGAAGTTTTCATATTAGTGTAGTGCTTGCGGTTGTCTCATAGTATTTGGATTTGATCTCTAAATACATAGACAACTCAGTAGCTATAGCACAATACTGATATAACGTCTGAGACATATTGATGTAGAACTTGGATTCTACAAAATATGAATGATGTTGGTTAAGGAAAATGATTGGATTTGTTGGAAAAACTCAATATGTTATAGCGGACCTACTTCTTGTTGCCTACTTCTTGAGTGCTAGGTGAGCTCTTGAGGGCCATCAGTATGTGATACATATTGAGATGTGTGTATGATACCGTGGATTGGCACTAGAGCAAGTGGGAAAAATTTTTAGGGTTGGTGCTCAGAGTGCCAATCTGGATCGTATTTATGTATGATTCATAAATACGAACAATTCATTTTTCCATAATATTACATATTTAATCGTAGCACCTCTTGTCTTTTATACATATATTCGATCTAATTGCGATTAGATTTCTAATTATGATTAGATTGAAACTAAATCTGATTTAGTGATACGTGTATATTAGACAAAGACCCTAGGATCTACAACATAGTGTGAAGTTACAATGTAGTTTGTAATTGACATTGGGAAGCGTCACTATAAGTTGTATATCCTTAAATAAAGTTCTTGGTCAAGATTTACTAACACGGGTCGGTTAGTCAAATCTGCTGAGACCAGTACATGTCGTATATCATGACTTGGTCTGATGGTTTATCCCAATGAACCATGAGTCTCGAGAGACTCGTATAGACATATAGGTATTTATTTGATAAACACTGAACGACTCACTGAAGATTTCCTAATAGATGGTACACAACCGTCAATAGGAATCTTCTCGAGTTGAGCGAGCATAATGGTCTTTCGACTTGAGATACCACTGTGATATATGAGTTATCCTCCACACTTTGATGGGAGTTACATCACCGATCTATTTAGATCAGACCTCCGCCTGTTCGTTGGGTGTGGACTGATGCTCATGATATCCTGTGCGTATCAAGATAGAATCCGTTAGTCCTGTGTACAGGGCATAGGCATCATGCACGTGTTTGCGATCTAGTAAATCCATGGTTGTGGTATAACTTCGGAAACCAGTTCTGAGTGTTATTTAGAGATCGTAGATTTGAAAGTCGACTACATTATACCATACGGATTTGACGTTCTTATCTATATCCAAGGTATAATATGGATAGCCTGTGACGGAGGGATTATACGTATGCAATGACCTCGACTTGCATAGCTTAGCGAGATTATCTGTGGTCGTCATAATTTATGAGTGAGTGAATTATGGACATAAAATTGGATTTCGTGACGGATAAACCTAAACTTAGAGAGTCCCACAATATGAAGTGTAGTCGTTGAGCACTTGGACAACACGTTACAGATTATTTATAATACTTCATCGGATTAAGTGAGTTAATTCGAATCGTTTAAATGGTTAAATGATAACACATGCATTAGGGGATTTTGATAATTTAATAATTAATGTGTATTTGTATTTGATACATAATTTGATTAGATACACATTAATTAATTGTCAAATGAGATTTTGACACATGTTATTAATATATGTATTTTTTATTTAATGTAAATAAAATACATATATAATAATAATTATATTAATTAATTATTTAAATATTTAAATGTTAAATATTTAAATAATTAATTGATAAACTTTTCATAATTGTTATGAAAAATGTTTAATTATTATTGGTGACACAAGACATGATTTAATTAAACTTTATGTGTGCAAATATGATTTGTTACCATAAAATATTAAATTAATTTTTTCCAAAATGACCATAATGCCCTTGTAATGTCGGCCAAATGGATTTAAAAAGGGAAAATTTTATTTTCTTCATTTTTCTTCCTACATGGCCGAAAAACATCATAACCAAAAGCTCTCAAATCATGTTTGATGATTCATGATGGAAAGTGAAGGAAAATCAAGAAAAAAGCTTAGGAAAATTGGAGATTAAAAGGTAATTTTTAATCTTCTTGAGTTTGGAAATTTAGTTTCTTGTTCTTGTGTTGCTAGAATAATTCTAGGGTTTTCTTTACTTATTAAAATTGGGGCTTTTGGTGTTGGAAGATGTTTTTGGAAGTGTTAAGCATGTGTGAAGTAGATTTGGATGATATTATTGTAATTATTGTCCAATTTGATCATTTGATGATATGTTGCCATTCTAGAGTGTTATGACCACTCTTGTAATGCCTAGAATTGTTCTTGGGTGGTTCATGTGTGCTGACTTTGATTGATGTTTTGATTAATTGGATTAATCTTGGAAATTGGATTTAACATTTTTGCATTCTGGATCAGATCTGAAATAACAGTGAATATGGTGATGAAACATATGTCATTTGAATGTATTGGATGTGTTTTGGGTGTTGGAACAATTGTCGGAAATTGTTTCGGAGTTGAAATAAGTGAAAACGGCGTTACCGGTGACTTTTGAACCAACCGGGTGACGGCTGCCCAAACAGTGAATTTGTCACAGTTCGGGCAGCCCATGAACTGCCCTAATACTATTGGGGTTGACCTGGGCAGCCCTCATCTGTATTGGGTGGTCGGTTCGGTCAAAAATGTGTTTTATGCCATTTTACGAAAAAAAAAAAAAATTCGTAAAAGTTTCGCGATGTTTCTTAACTATTTATGTCATTATTTGATATCGAATAAATATATTTATGTGAAATATGAATTAATTATTCATATTGGATATTGAATAATTTATTCGATAATTTAAAAATTTTTAAAATTATGATTTCGCCCGAATCGCGCTTCCGCCGCGCCCTTTGCTCAAAACCCCAATAGTTCGACGCTAAATGTTAGACATTTAGCGTCGATTATCATATTTTGACGTTAAATGTTAAACTTAACAATAATAATAATATGATAATTATAATATTAATAATAACAACAGCAACTATTCAACCATTATATAATAATAATTCAAAACAAAAACAACAACCATCCATCCATGATGATAATAATAATTCAAAACAACAGCAACAACTATTCATCTATGATGATAATAATTCAAAACAACAACAACAACCATCCATCCATGATAATAATAAAAATTCAAAACAACAACAATAACAATCATCCATCCATGATAATAATAATAATTCAAAACAACAACAACAACCATTCATCCATGATGATAATAATTCAAAACAACAACAACCATCCATTATAATAATAAAAAATTATCCATCCATCACATCATATACTAACTAGATTAGTCACTATTATCTTCGGTATTTGAGGATTCCTGACTGGACTTGGACTCATCTTCAGTTTCGAATTATTCTTCAGTTGCTGCTTCCACGCTAACTTGAGAATGAGGAATTATCTCAACATCTGTATTTTCTCGAGTTAATGTGATATTTTCAGTAACTGTGACATTTGGTAAATGAAATATATGTTCAGGAACTTCAAAGTTGTCAGAGACTTGTTGTGCTTCATCTGAAATTTCAACACTATCTTTCTCCTGCGTGTCCCAAATGCCCCTATATTGTAACTTTTCTATCACCATCCATATGTTTCCTAGCTTTGGATCAGATATATATATCACAGACCGTGCTTGGGTACAAAAAATATATGGATCATTCTTGTACCAATAACGTTGAACATTAATTGACGTTAGATGATTACTAAATTGAATTCTTCTCTTTCTGGCATTTGTGTCAAACCACTTGCATTCGAATAGCACAATACGTCGTATGGGTCTATATATAAACTCAATGAATGATTGCAACACTCCGTAGAAGTCAACAATATCTGAGTCGTGTTCTCCTTGGATTACAATTCTATAATTCTAAGTGACATGTGAAACATCTCGCTGCTCGGTATGAAATCTAACTCCGTTCACAATGCATCCACTGTATTCGTAAGCCTGCATTTGATGCTCATATGCCAATGCAACTAACGAATAGGACGAGTCCAGTTGACCATTTTGCACTTGGTTGTTTATCTAACACATGATAATATTTATGTGTTAATATAATAAACTTAAATATTTACTGTTAGGATAAAAATAAATAGACAATGTTAGGGCTTACAGTTACCTCAAACCATTTATGAAATTCTTTTTTGTGTCTTCCATCAACGTTGTGGTCACCACCACATTGTAACATGGTAATATGTTGCCTACAAAAAATGAGTTACGTTAATATAAGATAATAAAAATACACTTATGAACCTACAAGACTTACGTTAAGTACGGTTGCACTTCATCCCAATTACTCAATATAAACCAATGCGCATGTTGAGCTTCCTCAAATGTTAGTAATTTGACACCTACTGCTCCAAACAGTCTGTAATTTTGACGAAACACTGTGATATCTTGTTGATTACTTGCATCTCCATCATAGTTTCTTGGTCGACGATTAAAATGAGTTTCAATATTCTGCATGTACATCGAACAAAATGTTATTGCCTCACTTATTAAAACAGCCTCTGCTATTGACCCTTCAGGCCGCGCCTTGTTTTTCACATATTGTTTGTAATGTCCCAAAGCGCTGCAGATATGACAACAAATTTGTATTATTAATAAATTTAATGCAAAATCAAATTTAAGAATGTAATAATTAAAATTGTATAGTACCTAGTACCTCTCAATGGGGTACATCCATATGTAATGGATAGAACCTCTCTTCCTAGCTTTGGAAGGTAAATGTACGGCGAGATGTACCATCACATCAAAAAAAATGGGTGTCAATATTCGCTCCAGCTTGCATAGGATTATCACGATTCCTCGCTCAAGTTCATCAATAACAGATGTGGTTAATGTTCTCTGACATAATTGTTTGAAGAAGCCATATAGATCAAGTACGACGTCGCATACATTCGGTGGCAGATAAGGTCGAATGCCAACAGGAAAGAGAATCTCCAGAAGCACATGACAATCGTGACTCTTTAACCTAGTTATTGTATCATTCCTGACCCAACGTCCAATATTCGATGCATAATCATCAGGAAATTTAACCATTTTCAGCCAATCACATAATGATTTTCTCTTTGATTGAGTTAGCACGTAACTAGCAGGTGGCTTAATAAGACCTCGAAGAGTGACCTGTAAATACAATTCACTGCGAATTCTAAGATCTTGTAGGTCCAATCTAGCATTTACTAGGGGTGAGCATCGGTTCGGGTCTACCCGGAACCGGTTGGAACCGGACCAGAAATCCGGGTTTGGAACCGGAATCGATTGTAACAGGTCCGGTTCGGTTCCAAAAATAAGGAACCGGTTGTAACCGGTTCGGTTCCGGTTCCAAAATAATCGGAACCGGAACCGGACCATAGAACCGGAATCGGAACCCTATTTCAAAACCGAATTAATACCCGGTGCTGCACTGTGCTGCGCTCCTAGCAAACTTATGACTGATTTTCAGTGGAAATATTTTGTCTTGGGATTTATAAATTGAGCAAGCATTATCATCATCATCATCAGTTACATCACTTCACCTTCCACTTCAATAATTTTGTAATGCAAAATACTACCATTATATTTATAGTTGCTTCATTGATGTTTAAAAGCAACAACTGCTGCCTGTAAAACCAGAATCATCATCAATCATCATAGCATGAACTTTTTGTGAGACAATAGTAAACCTGTTTTGTAAACCTGTTTTGACAGATAATTTTGTAAACCTGTTTTGACAGATTCATAATGTGTCAATAGGGTAATTCGGAACCAGACCGGAACCGGATTGGAACCGAATAATAGGGTACCCTGTTTAATTGGGTAGGTTCCGGTTCCACTTAGTGCGGAACCGAATTTTTCCGGGTAGGTTCCGGTTTTATGCGGAACCGGAACCGAAACAGGTTTTGCTCACCCCTAGCATTTACAGTGTCTTTCGTCTTACCCGAAATATTGAACAATGTGCCCATAAAACTCTCGCATATGTTTTTTTTTCTATATGCATTACATCCAAATTATGTCGCAGACTCAAACTCCCTCAATACTCTAATTCAAAGAAAATGTTATTTCCTGTCTAATTCAACTTTTCAGGTTGATGTTTTCGGTTTTTATCTCTATTATTATGATGTTTCCCTGGTGTGCTGTCTCTGAGATGTTGATGTTGGCAAAGTATGTCGAATCCAGACAATGGACTGGGCATACTCTGAGGTTCTTGTTGACCGTTGAATAATTTACTTCTCCGCCAAGGATGACTCAACTCAAGAAATCTCTTGTGCCCTGTGTATCCTATTTTATTCCGTAACCATTACGAAGGTGTTTGACCCGCACAAACTGGACATGCCATGTATCCCTTAGTGCTCCATCCAGATAATGAACCATAAGCTGGAAAATCATTAACGGTCCATAATAATGCGGCATGCATATGAAAATATTGCTCAGAAGCTGCATCATAGGTATGCACACCCACATTTCATAATGTTTGTAACTCCTCGATCAATGGTCTCAAGTAAATATTCATATCTTTACCAGGGGAACGTGGACCAGGGATAAGCTATGACATAAACATGAACAGATCCTTCATACATTTCCATGGAGGTAAGTTATATGGAATAACAATAACATGCCATATGTTGTAAGAGTTGTACATATTCTCAAATGCGTTAAACCATCGGAGGCGAGACCTAACCTGACATTACGGGGGTCCTCAACGAAACGAGGGTACATGTCATTAAATTCCTTCCACTCGGTTCCATCCGCAGGATGTCTGAGTATGCCCTCTGCACCGATCCTTTTTTCATGGTGCCACATCATGTCAGTCGTTGTCTGTCATGACATGAACAACCTCTGCAGCCTGGACGTTAATGGGAAATATCGTAATATCTTCTGAGGCACTTTCTTCCCCATATCACGGACTTTGTACCGACTTTCACCACATATCGGACAATATTCAAGTGATTCATACCCGGCACGAAATAATACACAGTCATACTTACAAGCATGAATGAATTCATACCTCATTCCCATATCACTCAATATTTTCTTTGCCTTATAATACGACTTAGGCAATTCGCTTCCAACCGGTAACATTTGCCCCAATAAGTCTAGCATCATATCAATATTTTTGTTGGTAATTCTGTTGATCACTTTAATGTGTAATAATTTCACAACGAAATTCAAGATCGACATTCCAGCACCTTCAAATGGAATTTTTTTTGCCTCATCAAGTAGTTCACTAAATAAATTTTGATCATTTCCACCTAACACTGGTATGTCACCGCTAACACTATGACCAAGTTGTGGACCTTGTAAGTCATGCAAAGCATCGATTATCTCATCGTTTGCAGGTTGATTGTAACTACTGCACCCTTCACCGGAATCAATAAATCGTGATTGAGAATTATACTGCTCACTGTGATAAATCCACATACGGTAAGTTGGTGATATTCCCGGCATGTATAAATGATTATGAACTTCATCTAACTGTTTCATTTTCCTATTCAAATAATTTGTACATGGACACCGAACACGACCTTCTGCATCAATGTGTTGCTTTGCCGATTCCATGAACTCATACACTCCATTACGGTATTCAACACTCAATCTATCCACCGAGCTCATCCAATTTCTATCCATTTCAGCCAAATATCTAAATATAAAAATATAATTATTAGACATCATATTACACTCATCAACATCACCAATTCATTAATTATTTATTTAAGCATACACATATATATTCAGTTAATTAATTAATTAGTTAAAAAATAAAATATATTTAGTTAATTAACTAATCAACATATATGCTTCATAAACCACTAACACAAAGTATATAATAAATATAATTATAAAAAATGAAAACCATAATTTTTTAGAAAGATTAAACTGAAATACTTAAGTGGGATATATAATTATTCTTTTCAAATATAAAGAAAAATAATAAAGATATATGAAAGAAGATTTACCTTATGGAAAATTAATTAGAGTTTTATTGAAAATTTGTAGGAGAGTTGTGAGGTTGCAGATGAGAGAGTAAAATTGCAGAGGATGAGATTGAAGAGGATGAGAGAAAAAGCAGAGGGGGAAGAAAGGTTGGTGATTCTGCATTTTAATATAGTTTTAGCATCGAAGCACTAAATTCGACGCCAAATGTCAACATTTTAGTGTCAAAAATGAATTTCAACGCTAAAGGTTAAAGGACTGTCGGTGGTATCGTCATAAACCTTTAGCGATGTCAATTAGTCGACGCTAAATGTCAAATTTTCAGCGTTGAATATGTTGTTTCGACGCTAAAAGTGGAAATTTTAGCATCGCAATTTATTTCGACGCCAAAGGTAATGGGAATAGTTGAAAACCTTTAGCGTCGATAAATTTTCGACGCTAAATTTACTACTTTTAGCGTCGATTTTAATATTCGACGTTAAAAGTATACAATTTGGCGTCAGATTATTTTCGACGCTAAAATGTTGACATTTGGCGTCGAATATTAGTTTCAACGCTAAAAGTTGTTATTAGCGTCGAAAATAATTTCGACGCTAAATGTTTGGACGGTAAAGGTACATTTTCTTGTAGTATGTTTTACAGCTTATGATTTTTAAATCGATAATAAATAATTTTTTTGTGAAACACTTTATATCTTGGGACATATTTAAGGCTTAAATAAAATGTAAAAAAAAAATAAAAAAAATCTAAACACATCCCATTATAGGTGCGTGTGGTGTGTTTTTTTGGGGTTAATTTTTTATCACTCTTGATAATTTTACTAAAAATAACTAAATACAAAATTTTAAATTTGCTTGGGTTAAATAAAAAAGTTTCTATCCTAATTGAATTTTTAAATAAAACCCCAAAAAATAAATGTCAATTTATATAAATCACTAAAATTAATTACTATTAAGCATTAAACAGTAGAACTAAGTACATGTGCTCCTTGATTTGCTTATTAAAATCTGAATTTGGTAACAAAAGCTATGACAAGTAACCTTTTTTTTTTTTAATTAGGATAATTTGTGCAATGTTTGTTGCCAAAATTCTATTTGTATTCCTTGGATTAGAAGAAATAAAATAACAAAAATATTTCATATTTGCGATGGAATATGAAGTCATTTGCTTGCAAAATCAATAAATAAATGAACTCCCAACAAATTAAAACTTTTGAGCTCTCAATAAAAAAATGTCTTTCTCGAAAGTTTTATGCGGTCTTTAAGCCAATAAAAAATTGGGTATAATAAAATCATTACCGTTGTCCCTTTTCTAGGGAAAAAAAAATGGGATTACATCTTTTTTTTTTAATTATAAATTTACTTTTTAGGATCATATATTACATTCATGAAAATAAATAAAATCTACATTTTTTTTTATAGTTTGGAAAAAAAATTGATAGTGAATATGGAGGTTTTACCGATATGTAGCTAACATGACAAGACTTTCCTATACATTTGAAATGACCTGAGATGATGACTGAATTGATGATACATATGAACTTCTATCCCACAAATTAATTTGATGTCTCCCTTGAACAATGAACATCAATTTTGAAGTCAACTACATAAATCTAAAGTTTGCTGTTCAGAGAGGCTATTGAATGAAATCAACAAATAATAAGATTTGATAATAATACTATAAGGAATAAGATTTTTAGCGTCCAAAGTTTTAGCATCGCTTAAAAAATTATCGTCAAATATATATTTAACGTCGCCGAACCTTGCGATGCTAAAATTAACAATATATTACATCGCAATGATCGACGGCGCTAAAAGTACAATATTTAGCATCGTCAATGATCTTTCGACGTAAAAAATTTAACATTTAGCGTCGCAATAAGATTTTCGATTCTAAATATCAATATTTAGCATCGATTATAGTTAGCGATGCTAAATGTCATCATTTTCAGCGTCGCTAACTATATCTGGCGTTAAATATTGCAACATTTAGTGTTGCAACCTATATTCGACGATAAAATGTAATAATTTAGCGTTGTTACCTAATTATCGACGCTAAATATTGTAAGATTTAATATTTGATGTAAGTTACGACATTAAATGTATGACTTTTAACGCCACTAGTGATACCAGCGATGTTAAAAAATCTATTAAAAAAAAAAAAAAAAACTAATTAAGGTATGAATTTTATCTAATGTATCAATATTATTGTAGTAATTGTTGAACCATTATATATTTTTGAGTAAATTCCCTAAAATTATAGTTTAGAATTTAATTAGGTAAATATTTTACTTTATGAATTTAACTAATTAAGGTATGTATTTTCTCTTATGTATCAATATTATTGTAGTAATTGTTTACCCATTATGTATTTTTGAGTAAATCCCCTAAAATTAGAATTTAGAATTTAATTAGGTAAATGTTTTAGTTTATGAATTTAGCTAATTAAGGTATGTATTTTCTCTAATATGTATCACTATTATTGTAGTAATTTGTTTGCCCATTATATATTTTTGAGTAAATTCCCTAAAATTATAGTTTAGAATTTAATTAGGTAAATATTTTACTTTATGAATTTAGCTAATTAAGGTATGTATTTTCTCTTATGTATAAATATTATTGTAGTAATTGTTTACCCATTATGTATTTTTGAGTAAATCCCATAAAATTAGAGTTTAGAATTTAATTAGGTAAATGTTTTAGTTTATGAATTTAGCTAATTAAGGTATGTATTTTCTCTAATATGTATCACTATTATTGTAGTAATTTGTTTGCCCATTATGTATTTTTGTGTAAGTCCCCTAAAATTATAATTTAGAATTTGATTAGGTAAATATTTTAGTTTATGAATTAATTAGTCAAATATTTAGTTTATGTATTTAATTGATAGTGCATATAATTAATATGAATAATTTGATTGTGGATAAGTATGTATGTATAGGGTTTGATTTTGGATTACTATTTAATTTTTAAGTGAAATTGTACATACATTAATTTTAATTAATTTATCAAATTTTTTTTTTTTTATATTTGTAGATATTTTTATTGATATAGATAAAAGTTGGATGAGTATACCCAATAGATTGAGTATCGAATGTCGTAAATGGGTGGAAGAATGTATGAAAGCAAAGAAACAAATTGCTGATGCGGAAGGTCGAGTGCGTTGTGTCCATATAATAACTGTTTGAATAAGAGAGAGAATCATTTGAGGGAAGTTATAGATCATTTATATATGTCGGGAATCTTAGCGACCTATCAGTTGTGGGTTTGCCAAGAAAATTACAACTTTGTCTCCCAATATACCAATTCAGAAGTTAGTACTAGTTATCATGATCATCGTCAAGAAAATGATGATGATAATGTGATATGATTGTTGCTTTGCATGACTTGCAGGGTTCGATATTTGGTGGAGAAACATCACATCCGGAAGAGAATGACAGACAGAAAGTGTTTAGTCAGTTACTTAAAGAAGCTAAAAAAATTTCGTTTGATGATGCCGGCATGTCAACTTTGAACTTTGTTGTCTAACTATCGTCAAGAAAATGATGATGATGATATGATTGTTGTTTTGCATGACTTGAAGGGTTCAACATTTGGTGGAGAAACATCACATCCGGAGGAGAACGACAGACATAAAGTGTTTAGTCAGTTACTTAAAGAAGTTAAAAAAAAATTGTTTGATGGTGGTGGCATGTTGACTTTGAAACAGATGTTACTAGCCGACACAGAATTTCGAAAATCATATTACGATGTAAAAAAATATTAGGTGATTTTGGATTGGGGTATGAATCGATACACGCTTGTAAGTATGATTGTGTATTATTTCGTGCAGAGTATGAATTCCTTGAGAATTGTCTAATCTGAGAAGAAAATCGGTATAAGATCCGTGATACTAGAAATAAAGTGCCTAAGAAGGTGTTGCGTTATTTTCCATTGACATCTAAACTACAAAGATTGTTTATGTCATGTCACACCGTATCTGATATTCGATGATATCATAACAAGATAGTTGATGATGATGGTGTTCTTTGACACCCTGCTGATACAACTGAGTGGAAAGACTTTGATGATATGTACTCGTGTTTCGCCGAAGACCCTCATAATATCAGGTTAGGCCTCGCATTTGAAGGTTTTAATCCTTTTGGAAATATGTATAACTATTACAACATGTGGCATGTGGTAATTGTACCTTATAACTTACCATCGTGGAAGTGTATGAAATACCATTTCATGTTCTCGTCCTTATTTATACCGGGTCCATGTTTTCCCGGTAAAGCTATTGATGTTTACTTGAGGCCGTTGATTGAAGAGTTACATAAATTGTGGAATATCGGTGTAACTACCTATGATGCAATAAATGAGCAATATTTTCAAATGCATGCGATGTTACTGTGGACTATTAATGACATTCCATCTTTTAGTTCTCTATCCGGGTGGAGTACTAAGGGTTATATGGCATTATGTTCGAAGCCCTAACATTCTGTTCGATGTACTGAAAGAATATTGAAACAACTTTTAATCGTCGGACTAGAAACTACGACGAGGGAGAGTATGAATCTCACGATGTCTCTCTTTTCCAGCTAAACTGTAGGCCCCTCAGGAAGATGACTGTTAAAATACTTACAATCGAGGAACAATAATGTGCTCATGGGTTTGTTCTGAATAATTGCGATGAGGTGCAGTCGTATCTACAGTACGTGTCTAAACTCAATTTAATAATTTGAATAATTTATAAGGACTTTTATAAATTTTTGTCATTTTTTAATATAGTCATCATGGGATCGTTATTGACAACAGCAACAACAACCAAAATATTTGTGAGAGGCAACGAATGACATTCCCTAAGTGGTTTGAGGTAACTGTGAGTTTTTTCATACCCAAACTTTTTCAGTGTATAATATATCTTACTTTCCCTAATTAATGATTTCACATGCATTTCAATATTTTTCATTAACACGGAATCTTAAAATGTAGGAATGAATGGTGGGCATCCAGACACAAAATCTCACACAAGGCAATAAACCTTTGGCTGATGAGGAGCTTTCGCGTCAGGTGTTCCAGAACATCATCTCTTACAACGTCGGGCTTGGTACCCATTAGAAGGCTGCAACAGCTACTTCTTGGCCTCAAATGAGGTCACTGTCTTGAAGGAGCGGTTGAAATAGACTCAAGATATGATGATAAGGCAGAGGGAGGACCACGATTGGAAAATGGCTCAATTGCGGGCGCTTGTAGAGAGTTCGCTCGCTCAGAGCAGTGTTGCAGGATCAACCTACATAGTTCCTCTAGGCCGAACAGATGCAGCACTGACCCCAACCGATCATCCTGCGTGATTTTTTTATTTAATGTAATAAAACTTTTGTATATAATAAAAAATTTATTTTATATATATTATAAAAATTTAATTTAATTTTTTAAAATAAAATATTATAAATGTTTTATTTAATTTTTTAAAATAAAATATTATAAATGTTTTATTTTTTGAATAATATATTTAATTTTAATTTCATTATATAATAATAATAATAATTTAATTTATTTTAATAATATTATATAGTTTTTAAAAAATTTAAAAATATTTATAAATGTAACACCCCGCCTAAGGCATGATGCTACATGCAGAAGAGAGGTATAACTCATCTCAATGAGCCTAAATCCTAACGAAAAGCGTACATGACACACCTTAAATTTTGTACAACCGGTAACAAAGTCTAGCACCAAAGCAACCTGTAACAAATATCAGATGAGCAAAAAAGACCTTCGGTCCAATCCTAAGACAGAACAATTCTCAATATTAATATTCCAATGCTTCGTGCCCAAAAGCACACATACAAATTAAAACTTTTATTTACATACATTCATATGCCAATGCACATTTCATGATATAAAATATAAACAACATAATTCTGTAACACCCCCTCCTCGGAGATGCTACCAGTAAGGAATAGGCCACCATATCCTCCCGAGCCTCTGACTTTCTGACTCTGATCAACACTACTAATCTCATAGCAAATACAAACTCATACATGGGACCATTGCCCAACTCAATAACGCAACTCAGTACTTATAACTGTATACTAATAATACTTTTGTATACAACTCTGTTCACAGATACCTTGACTTATAACACTCACATTCACAACTATACAAGTAACTGATACATGACTTCACTTTGACTATGACTGGACTGTAACTCTGCACTCGATCTGTTGGACTCAAATACCCTAATGACTGCCATCAGTATTCATCCTTCCGAGCTCGTCCTCCGAGTGAACCTGAAAAATAGAAAACTGGAAGTGGGGGATTAGATCATTTGAACGATCTAATGAGTGGACAATTTTAAAACTGAAAACTGAAATATTTTATGATAAATCTATTGTTCTAAAAACCGAAATCATTTTCAAAAAAAATCTTTTCTGAAAATTTATTTATTATCTGTAAATACAACTATTTCTGCAAACCTATTCTGGAAATCTTTCTTTTTGTAAAACTATGAGTTTCTCATAAAATTGTTTCTTTTAAAAGCTTTTTTATAAAACCAACATTCTGAAAATTATGTCTCTGAAAATCATATCTCTGAAAATCATAGATCTGAAATCTATCTCTGAAAAATCTGACGTATGAGGCGTTATGTCTCGCCGTCCCCCATATGCCTAAACTAGTGGTCTTGGGGCGTTACATCTCGTCGTCCCCCAAGCCACTGAACTAGATCAAGATATGCGGATCAATACTATCATATCGACTCTAAATCTAGAGTCTATGGGTGTTACGTCTCGCCGTCCCCCTAGCTCTGAAATCTAGGATCTATGGGCGTTATGTATCGTTGTCCCCCTAGTCATGCTCTACATGTGCACATGTTCTGAATCCATCACTTCCAATATCTGTACCAAGTTACAACTGAGGTGGATTTTTCCCCATGCCTAAAAAAATCATCAAGATCATGCTTTCAAAAATCATCACTTTCTAAAACATTTCTTAAAAAAATCTCATTCAAAAACATAATTGAAAGTAAACTTAGCTAACACCTTATGTGCTACAAAATAAGTCTTAATTCAAAAAAAATCAGTAAATATCAATTTGAGAAAAGAGTTCACTCACTAATTTCGAATCTGACTGGAATTACTTTATTTCACTAAAGGAAGTTGCGGTTCTGATCGGTGGTAAACACACACATGTTACGCAAGTGCACGTATCGCTCAAGTAGTATAAAATGTATCGATCACACGAGGACTTAATACCTAAGCTATTAATTTATGAAGCTAAATGTCTACGAGTATCTAATTGATTGATTTTTGGTTGGATGATGATTTTAAACTAAAGACAAGTAATTAAAACAAAACAAAGGTAGATTTTAAGTTTTAAACAATGATATGAAAATATTCAGGGTTGTGAATCCTTCCAATATCTTTTAAAGATGAAGTGATTATCTCATGTTTGTGCAATATATCGGTTTATTAACCTGGAACACAAAGTTATGCAAAAGCCTCTTCCGATGGTCAAATGTAAATACCAAAAGTAACCCAATTAACTATATTCCTATGTTAATTAAGAAACTTTGAATCCATTAAGATTAAGTTCCAATTATGGCTACCCCCGCCCGACAAGTATATACATATCCTGTAAGGAAATCTACCCGAGAGACATTTACCCCAAGGTGAGATCGTGAGCTATTGAGTCTATGGCTAAAACCTAAAATCCATTTTCCAAGTTCATTTTAAGTTTACTAAATCAATCTTATTAATGGCCAGTTAACAAGAAGCATTAAGCTTAAGACTCAATAAATAAACCAATTTACTACCCAAAACATAAAATAACCACTTATAAAACGGTGATTATGGAATTCATCACAACCCTAGATAATATTTTTAGTTACAAAACATACCTAAAATTATAAAATGCATAGTTAAACAAAATAACATAACAGAAAATTAAAAAGTAAAGAAAATTACAACAATAAAAGAAAATGCTGGAGCTAGGGGTTTCACTTTTAATATATCAAATATAGATTACTCCCTTATCAATTAATCATTTCTTGAATTAATTATATTAAAACCGACCATATAGGCAGTTAATATCATTTTTCCAAAGTCCAACCGACCATATAGGCGGTAACAAAATCATATAAACTGACCATGTAGGCGGTAACAAGGTTAGCACCTAAACCGACCATATAGGCGGAAACTAAGTCCAATAATGTAAAATCGGCCATATAGGCGATAAATAATTAATTCAATTTACTTATTTAAATTAAGGGAGTAAATCTAAATTATTATATTAAAAGTTTCACCCCAGACTCCAGCAAAAAGAGATTACCTACTCATGATGTAATTAAAAACACATTAAATAAATAAAGAGAAAATACAAGAAAACTTAAATAAACATGTAAGACACTTTCTTTTAGGTTTTCATAGAGAAAACCCCCAAAGAAAGCATGGAAAATTTACAAAGTTTAGCTTGGTATCTATAGGCAAATATAAAAGCTTCCACCAATTTCTCCACCAATCATGCCACCAAACATTGCACCAAACATGGCACCAAATATGGCACCAAATCCTCCATGTTTGGTGGAAGTTTGACAATTTTTATTTATTTATTTTTATTATTTTTTTTTGAAAATGACTTTAATAATCACACATAACACACTTTCAGATTTTTCAACAATTTCGGTAATGAAAACTTCAGAATTCGAAAATCTTATGAACTTTAAAGTTGTAGATCATTGAGTCTTCTTTAATCTGGAACTTGAATCACCTCAATCTGATATCGGAATAAAACATTATGGCCAAAATATAACAATTGCGCAAATTTGAAATTTCTGATATTGTACTTCGTTAGAACGCCATTTCAAGTTTCCAATCTCCAAAATCAAAATGTCAAGTCCAGTTTTTACCCTTATTTGTTCCACATTTCATCCTGATTGATTCCATTAAGTCCCGATTTTATTTTATCTGCAAAATAAACTAAAACACATCAAATCGTTAATAAAACTCGAGAAACTATACAAAATATTAAGTAAAATTGGTGGTAGATATTGATATATTTTCCGCTCATCACACCCCCAAACCTAATATTTTGCTAGTCCTCGAGCAAAACAATAAAATAAAATGTAATAAACAATTAAAATTAAATTAAGCCACTTTCATAGGGATCACAGTTGTATTTAGCGTATGCAACAAGCCTTTAAACCCCTAGGTGTCCCCAGTGGACGAGTTGTAGTCTCGTGAGGGCTTACAGTGACGATACCCACAAACGTCAATCAAATACACACAAAAACAAAAAGATCAAATAAGTTAGTGACTAAACAAGTGAAACTCTTATTCAAGTTAATAGTTGTTTTCTTTCTTTCTAAATTACCAAATAAGTAAATTCTCCGATTATTTTTACCATTCTTCATATACACAACCAACAAGGTATTAATCAAATCATTGTACCCACAATATTCATAAGTGTAGTTGAAAAGAGAGTAATATTTTTGTCCTAAAGTTCTATCAGAATTCACACATTTTTAGCAATGGATTTTTTTTTATCAACATCTTCAATCCATGTAGCGAGCTTTGGGCCAGCGACTCTCAAGCCATTTGGCTTTAGGGCACTAGGTGTTAAGACACCCCTACAGACTTAATTTCTTGGATCTCAGATGTTTTTTTTAATCAACATCTTCAATCTATGTAGCGAGCTTCGGGCCAATGACTCCCAAGCCAGTTGGCTTTAGGGCACTAGTTGTTAAGACACCCCTATGGACTTAATTACTCAGATCTCAAATATTTTTTTTTATTAATATACACAATATTTTTTGTATTATTCCATCGCTTTTTTAGATGATTCCTCCAATTAAACTAGAGCACTGAATATTACAAACTTTTCACTTACAACTCATGGTCGTATGTTACCATGCATGTTGATAATACCTGTCAACTGAGCATATGAAGATCCAATTTAGTCAGTATTATGGAGAATTCACAAATTAAATAATTCAAAAGGAAATAAACAAAAATTAACTTGTTACGAAAGAGGTTGAGATACTCTCAGAAGTGGAAATTCCTTACACAGCTATCTCATACACCATTCCACTTGATTAGTCAAATTTAAAACACTGAAAATCAAAATATTTTATTTATTTATTTATTTTTCATTATATATATATATATATATATATTTTTAAAAATTTTGAAAATTTTTGACTAAAATCAAATAAAACAACACAACGAAAAATAAAAATAAGATACTAAGCAACTATTCCCCCCTCCCCCCAAAAAAAATTCTAATTGAGACATTGTCCCCCAATGTCTAAAAAGAAGAAGAAGAGTTTAGAAGAGAGTATATGGTTAGCTGAAATTCTACATGTAAAAAGAAAATTAAGGGTTAAGATCCAGATTTATCTGACGCTTCTTACCATGATCATTATCAGACCAGTTAATCTTGGAAATGATAGGGTCAATTTGTGGTTCAAAAGCTAAAAGTTGGTCAATTAAATCATGGGCTGTTCTGGCAGTGTAGAGGATATTTCCTTTACAGGTTTTGAAATAAACCCATTTCTCCTAGCGTCATCAAGAACACACAAAGAAAGTCATAAAATCCATCAACGTTAAACAGTCCAATTGGTTTCTGGTGTATGTTCAAGTTCGACCAAGATAACACTGTAAAAACTTCCTCCATCGTACCCAAGCCACCTGGCAAAGCAATAAAAGCATCAGTACGATTAATCATTTCAACAAGTCATTCAGACATACCTGGCACGATGCATTCATCTCCGTTTGATGGTCCTATAAGATTTGACTCCGTCAATGGTTTTGGGATGATTCTCATAACTTGACTATCTCATTCCTGTACGGCCCTTGAAACGTACCTCATTAGTCCAAGATTGCCACCGCCATATACTAAGTGCATATTCCTTTTAGCTATGACTCGACCCAATTCTTATGCTGCCGCAGTGAATTCTGATTTAGAACCAGCACTAGTACCGCAAAATACACAGATGTTTACAACTCGTCTTCTTGAAGTTGCTTCCATTTTTTTTTATGTATTTCTTTCTCAAATCTAGATGTTTTCAAGAGTGCAATAACGAGCTGAATTTATAGAACCTGAAAATGGGTGAGTAATAATAGCACTAGTACCTGCCAGATGACAATTATTAGTTAAGCAGTAAAATAAATCGTGAAAGTCAAAAAATTTGTATCATGTCGGCGAAAATAAAAGAAAATAACAAAAAAAATCACAATTATTAGTTAAAGACAAAGAGATATTAATATTTACAAGAAGTAATGGCTTGAATGACGTCTATACGTCAGGGACAAGCGTCTCATCCAATTTTCTTATAAATTGGCAAACATGGTCTTTTAAAGTCAGATTCCCAAGACTTAATTGTTGTCTTTCTTTTCGAAATTGTGTATGTAACACGTGGATTACGTGATACACATATCCACTGGGATGCGTCACAAGAGTCGATGATATATCATCTAATGACTCCTTACTCATGCCATCCCCAATGAATTTAATTTTATCTTCGCGGTTATCAGACACCATTCCTAAAGAACGACAACGAGTATTACATGTCATGCGTGCACATTTATAGCAAACACCTAATCTTTTAGCTATTCTCTTTTTAACATAGGTGCTTATTCTTAAACCAAGCAGAAATGAAATAAAAGAGTCAGAGGACTCACCTGCCAATCAGACTCATGCTTCAATAATCCAACGTATGTCATTAGGAATACCTTTGATCATCAGAAGTCTCATTCGTTCCAAGCGAGTTTTGTAGACATTCATCAAAGAGTTTTGAGGGAGAGAAGGAAATTGCTTGTGAAGATTTGTGAGAACGTCTTCCATCCTGAAATGTGACTTTACCTATAAAATTTAAACATACAAAAATAAAACACACCAAATCTGAATATATACACAAATTGCATGGGTTGCAATCTCTAAAAGAACACTTAGAATTTACTTCTAAAGTGTACCACGGGTCCATAATTTTTATCTGATTGCTAATTATATATGGACTATCTATGCTCCGTACACAGAACTGACGGATCATATCTCGACACACACAAGACACCCTAGGGATCTGTCTACACCCAACGAACAGGCGGAGGTCTGATCTGAATACATTGGTGACGTGACTGCCATCTAAGTGTGGAAGATGTCTCATGTGCCCACAGTGGTATCTCAAGTCGAAGAATCACAAATATTATTCAACCCGAGAAGATTCTTATTGACGTTGGTGTACCATCCATTAAGAATCTTTGGTGAGTCGTTCAGTGTTTATCCACTATAAACACCTATACGTCTATACGAGTCTCTAAGACTCATGGTTCATTTAGAAACCATTGGAATCCAATATTCCAGTATACGACATGTACCGGTCTCAACGGGTTTACTTTACTGACCAAGTAGTGTAAACCTTGAACAGGAACAGTCTGAGAATGACAACGTCATTATACAACTCAATGTCAGTTGCGACGCTTTTGTAACTGCATTATGACTAATCATTCTAAGGTAAATTACGCCTTTACTATATAAAGAGATATATTATATTATAGAAACTGTTTATTTTATTCATAATAAAACATTTATAAGAGTATTTACAAGGAAATATAATAGGGAATTGGCGCTCTGAGCACCAACCCCAACATTTTCTTTGTACAGTTTGGCATTTTCATAAGCATGTAGCCGAAATTCCTCCAATTCGTTGATTTGGTGGACCCGATTTTCTCCTACTGCTTGTAGATCAAGATTTAGCTTCTTCAGTGCCCAGTACGCTTTATGTTCAAGCTCCACTGGCAGATGACATGCTTTCCCAAACACCATTCAATATAAGGACATACCAATGGGTGTCTTGTAAGCTGTCCAGTAGGCCCATAATGCGTCATTTAGTTTTGTAGACCAGTCATTCCTTGTTGATCCTACGGTTCTCACTAAGATTCTTTTGATCTCTCTGTTTGAAACTTCAACCTATCCATTTGACTGTGGATGGTAAGCAGTGGCAACTTTATGAGTAACTCCGTATTTAGATAGGAGTGCATCGAAATATCTGTTGCAGAAATGTGTGCCACCATCACTGATAATTGCCCGATGTGTTCCGAAGGGAGTGAAAATATTCTTTTTAAGGAATTTTATCACCACTATTTGGAGACGTAATCTACTGCAACCAGAATGTACAGGTTCCCAAATGATGGAACAAATGGTCCCAAAAAATCAATCCCCTATATATCAAATATTTCCACTTTGAGAATGCTTTGAAGGGTCCTTCATTTCTCCTCGAAATATTTCTCGTTCTCTGGCACCTGTTATATTGAAGAACAAATAAGTAAGCATCTTTAAACAATGTGGGCTAGAACAGACCTGATTGTAGGAATTTGTCTACAGTTTTATCTCCGCTGAAGTGTCCGACGTATGGTGATGAATGACAATGCTGCAAGATACTATTGATCTCCTCCTATGGAACACAAAGTCTCAGTAATTGATCAGCACATCATTTGAATAGGTACGGCTCATCCCAGACATAGTGCTTGACTTTTTTGAAGAACTTCTTTCGTTGCTGATGTGTCCATTCCAATGGCCATTTTCCCGATACTATGTAATTTACATAGTCAGTATACTAAGGGACTTCCTATTGTTTGATAGTAAACAACCGTTTATCTGAAAAATTTTCTTTGATTGTCACCTCATTGCCAGCTGTTTATCCATTCTCGAGCCTCGATAAGTGATCTACCACTTGGTTTTTTGTCCCTTTTTTTGTCTCGGATCTCCTCGTCAAATTCTTACAGCAGAAGCACCCAACAGATCAATCTGGGTTTAGCATCTTTCTTCGTGATCAGGTATTTGATTGTTGAATGATCTGTGTAAACCACCACTTTGGGACCCAGCAGATAGGACTAAAATTTATCAAAAGCAAACACAACTGCGACCAACTCTTTTTCAGTTGTTCTGTAGTTGAGTTGTGTTTTATTTAGAGTTCTGATGGAGTAGTAAATAGTGTGGAAAATTTTTGCTTTGCGTTGTCCTAAAACTATACCTATGCTAAAATCACTAGCATCGCACATCACCTCAAATGGAAAGGTCCAGTTTAGTGCTACTATGATGGGGGTAGAGATCAGCTTTTGTTTCAAGATCTCAAACGCTTGGTGGAATTCTTTAGTGAAGTTAAAAGGCACATCTTTCTCCAGCAGATTGCATAGAGGTTTAGCAATCTTGGAGAAGTCTTTGATAAATCTCCTGCAAAAGCCTGCATGCCCGAGAAAACTGTGAATCCCTTTGATTGATGATGATGGAGGTATTTTTTCTATTGTTTCGATCTTTTCTTTGTCTACCTCGATCCCCTTTTGTGAGATCCGATGTCCGATGACAATACCTTCCTGCACCATGAAGTGGCATATCTCCCAGTTGAGTACCAGGTTGGTATCTTCGCATCTTTGTAACACTTGTTCCAGATTTTACAAGCAGTCGTCGAATGAGTCTCCAAACACAGAAAAATCATCCATGAAAACCTCCATACTTTGTTCCAGCATGTCAGAAAAGATGGCCATCATGCAATATTGAAATGTGGCTGGAGCATTACTTAGTCCAAATGGCATTATGTGGAAAGAAAAAGTACCATACGGGCATGTAAATGTGGTTTTCTCCGGATCTTCTGGGACGATGGCAATCTAATTGTACCCCGAATATCCGTCCAGAAAATAATAGAACTCATGTCCCGCCAGTCTGTCTAGCATCTGGACAATGAATGGCAGTGGAAATGATCATTCATTGTTACTTTGTTCAGCTTTCTGTAGTCCATACATACTCTCCATCCAGTCACCATTCTTGTTGGGATCAGCTCATTTTTTTCATTAGTGACTACAGTCATTCCTCCTTTCTTTGGCACACATTACATAGGACTCACCCACGTGCTGTTAGAGATGGGGTAGATAATGCCGGCATCCAACCATTTGATAATTTCTTTCTTTACGACCTCCTTCATGTTTGGATTTAGTCTCCGTTGATGCTCCACTGTGGCTTTGTACTCGTCGTTCATCAGAATTTTATGCATGCAAAATGATGGACTAATACCTCGAATGTTTGTTGTAGTCCAGCCAATGGCTTTCTTATGCTCATGTAGCACTCTCAGCAACTTATCTTCTTGCACCAATGTTAGCAACGAAGAAATAATCACAGGTAAAGCAAAAGAGTTTTCTAAGAATGCATACCTGAGATGGCTCGAAAATGTCTTTAGTTCCAGCTGCGATGGTTCTTCAATCGAGGGCTTGATTCGCTTCTTTTTCGGTAGTTCCAAATTTTCCACATGCGGTGTTGTTCTGAAGCGAGTCGCTCCATCAAGATAGTCGATACATTCCAGAATTTTATCATCTAGCTCTCTGTCAGTCATGTTGGTGATGAAAGCTTCAAGTTTGTCCGTGAAAATTGCATTGCATCAGTATTCTGGATGATACTATCTATAACATCAATTCTGAAACATTCACCCTCCTTTTCGTCATTCGAGAATTTCATGGCTTTGAAAACATTGAATGTTACTTCTTGGTCATGCACCTTCATGGTTAGTTCTCCATTTTGTACATCAATAATAGTTCGACCTGTAGCCAATAATGGTCTCCTGAGGATGATGGGTACATCTTTGTCTTCTTCCATGTCAAGGACTATAAAATCTGCAAGGAAAATAAATTTGTCGACTTTGACCGATACATCTTCCACTACACCTCTCAGAAATGTGAGCGATCTATCAGTAAGTTGCAGAGTGACTGAGGTAGGCTTTGCTTCTCCAATCTGTAGTTTCATGTAAATAGACAAAGGCATCAAGTTAATACTCGCACCTAAGTCACACAAAGCCTTACAGAAGTAATGTTCTCCTATGGTGCAAGGGATGGTGAAACTGTCAGGATCTTTCAACTTTGGGGGAAGCTTCCTCTGAATGATGGCGCTGCATTCTTCTGTCAATGCTACTGTCTCGTAATCTCCCAATCTCCTCTTTCGTGACAGAATATCTTTCATGAATTTAACATAGCTGGGCATTGGTTCCAACGCTTCTGCAAATGGGATGTTGATATGCAGCTTTTTGAAGATCTCCAGGAATCGAGCAAACTGCTTGTCCAATTTATGTTTCTGAAGACGCTGTGGAAAAGGTGGAGATGGAGTGAATCTTTCTCGATCATTTTCTTTTGCCTCTTTTTCCTCCATCTGTGGTTCTACTTCGTTGATTTCTTTTGGAACTTCCACAGTGGATGCCTTGATTCCAACATCTTTGTTAATTTTAGTGCCGCTTTTCAAAGTAATAGCCTGACATTGCTCATTCCCTCGATTCCTTGGATTTGGTTCTGTGTTGCTAGGAAGGTTACCTTGCGGTCAGTAACTCTAAGCATTGGCCAGTTGTCCCATTTGATTCTCCAGTGTTTTCAAAGATGCTGCTTGACTTTGAATTAATGCTGCTTGGGATTGAAACATAGCATCACATTTGGCTGCTTGAGAGTCGTGTTTTGCTTCTAGCTTTTTCAAGTGGGCAAGCACTTCAGTTATTCCTGGTTTTTTTCATACTCTTGGCCTTTTTTGCTGTTGGAATCCTAGTGGTGGATTATTCCTCTGCCCTGTAGTGTTGCTCCTTGCGAAATTGGGATGATTCCTCCAACCTGCATTGTAGGTATTGGAATATGGATTGTTTCCCTGTCTGTTGAAATTGCTGACATAATTCACTGTTTCATCATGTTGGTTATAAAATTTTACCTCTGGTGCTCATCTATATGGTGAACTTGTGGATCCAGTATTACCATCCATGCCAAGAGTTTCCATGAATTTACATATCTGATCCAGCTTGGCATTCATTGTTGTGTTGGCTCCAACTTCGTAAATTCATGCTATTCATTAAATCATGCTCCTTTCTGTTGGCCACAAAAAATTATTGTTGGTCATTTCTTCAATTAAGTATCAGGTCTGATCTTCTTCTTTTTCCATTAAATCCCCTCCAGTAGCAGCATCTATTGTGGTTCTCATTAGTCCAGAAAGTCCATTGTAGAAGGTTTAGACTTGTAGCCACTTTGCAATCTCATGGTGAGGACATTTTCTGAGCCACCGATCTGTTAGCCCTCGTTCATAGTGACGTAAGTGGGCCCATATCTAGCTAGGCTAGAAGTGGATATGAATACTTCGTAACCTTTATGGATGTGGCATCGCGTTACGGTTATGTGTATCTTATGAAACACAAGTCAGAAACCTTTGAGTAATTCAAAGAGTTTCGACACGAAGTATAAAAATAGACTGGCAAAGTATTAATACATTCCGGTAGGACCGTGATGAAGAATACTTAAGCAATAAGTTTCAATATTACTTGAAAGAGTATGGTATTCTTTCACAGTGGACTCCTCCCGGAACACCTCAATTTGACGGTGTGTCTGAACGGAGAAGCTGAACTTTGTTGGACATGGTAAAGTTAATGATGCGTCTCTCTAAGCTACTAATTTCCTTCTGAGGATACACATTAAACAGTGCGATACTTATTTTAAAAAAGGTTCCTTGAAAATCTGTTAGACAGACTTCATATTAGATATGAACAGGAAAGAAACCAGATTTCTCATTCCTGAAGATTTGGGAATGTTGGGCATATGTTTGGATGATACCAAACTACAACCCAAATTGGATAAGTGCCCATTTGTAATTGGTTATCCTAGGAAAACCAAAGTATAGTACTTATACAACTCACAATAGAACAATGTATTTGTTGCTCTCCATGCGGTTTTCCTCAAAAAGGAATTCCTAAATGCAGTGGTAAGTCGGAGGAAAGTAGAACTCGATGAAAATTGGAGTAATACTGTTCCTGGCACCAATCCTTTACGGAACATAAACAGTTAATCAGGGATGAGACTATTCCACGATCTTCGAATACACAAGAACCTCGTAAGTCAGAGAGAGTCAGAAAACAACCTGGGAGTTATGGTTTCTGATCTCACCTCATGTAGATATTAATCTTATTGAGAAAGATGGACCGACTACGTATGAGGAAACGATACAAGGTATCAACTCCTTTTATGGCAAAGTGCCATGAAGTCCGAAATGGATTCCATGTATACGAACCATATTTGGATACTAGTTGATGCACCAGAAGGCGTTAAACCTATTGGTTGCAAATGGTCTTCAAGGAAGACAAATATGGATGGCAACATACAAATATACGCAGCTAGGCTTGTACAGAAATGGTATCGTCAATGACATAGTGTCGACTACGATGAAACTTTTTCACAAGTTGCCATGATTAAATCCATTCTGATTATGCTTGCTAATGCTGCATATTTCGATTATGAAATATGGCAACTAGACGCCAAAACCGCTTTCCTTAAACGGAAACCTTTTGGAGGATGTTTGTATGCCACATCCTGACGGTTTTGTCATGCCAAAACATGCAAACAAGGATTGCAAGTTAAATCAATCCATTTAAAAATTGAAGCAAGAATTGCGTTCTTGGAACCAGCGTTTTGATGTAATCATATTGGTATATGATTTAATTGAAAGCAAAGATGATTCTTGTGTATATAAGAGGGTTAGTGCACTGACATTCATTGTCCTTATGTTGATGATGTATTGCTTCTCGGTAATAACATTCTCATACTATAATTGGTGAAAGTTTGGCTTTCATAAAATTCTCCATGAAAAACCTGGGAGAAAAAGGCTTTATTCTAGGAATAAAGATATATTGGGATAGATCTAGAAAGCTGCTGACACTCTCTCAGAGCTCGTACGTTATGAAATGTACGCAACCTGATGTCTCATATGCTTTGAGCATATGTAGATGCAATCAGGCCAATCCAGGTGATGGTCACTGGATTGATGTAAAGAACCTCCTTGAGTATCTTGGATGAAATAAGGATGTTTTTTTAATTTATGGAAAATGAGAACTTGAGGTGACTGGGTTCACCCCTGTAAGTTTCCAAACCGATAAAGACGAATGTAAGTTGCAATAAGGGTACATATTTATTTTGAATAACGGAACAGTGAGCTGGAAATCTTCCAAGCAAGATATTGTTGCCGATTAAACAATAAAAGCGGAATATTGCTGCAGCTGAGGCAGCAAAAGAAGAATTTTGGATCTATAAATTCCTAATTTGATTAGGAGTAGTTCTGTTTGCAGTTGAGCTGGGCTACAGCACAGGCTAAGGAATCGCGGTCTCATCAACGATCCAAGTATGTACTTCAACTGTTTCATCTGATTCGTTAGATCATACATCATGGTGATGTGATGATCGAATAAATCACATCAGATGATAACCTTGCAAATCCGCTGATGAAAGCTATTTCTCAGCAGAATTTTGAGCGACCCGTACATAGTTCAGGTGTTGGACACTTGAGTGATTGGCTATAGGCCAAGTGGGAGATTGTTGGATAATCATAGCATCACTATTTGTACAGAACATGGTGTTGTTGTACAAATTAACTATGTGACAAATGAAATTGCTCTTTTATCATTTGTAATTGGATTTCCTGGATATATAAATGATAAAAGTCCATATGATTAGTACCAGATTAATAAGATAAGAGACAATATTAATCCACTAAGGTTTAATCATCAAATATCCCCAGTCGTAGTATTATCGAGAATGAACATCGATAATGCGGAATGAGCTAGTATTACACTTTTACGCATTATGGAAGCTTAACGGCATAGTTCTCATAAATTTGGGTATTGGATACTCATGCAAGTGTAATAAGAGGTTCTGTTTACCGATGGTACGGAAACAGCTTTGCTCTGGATAGACCCCTCAGAATCTCATTGGTAGTATGACTATGTGTCTATGGGTATCCGAATCAGGGTAGGTGTATATGGTCTTAACTTGAGACTTGCATCGCTAATACTTGCGACAATCAATATACTTTGGTTTTGGTTGTCCGGGGCTTTAACAGGTTCTGTGTACGCCTCTTCTGGGTATACTGAGAATCGTAGTGTATTGGGTGTGATGTCAAGATGGAAGTGTCACTTCAGTCATATGGAGATGATGATCACGCAGGGAAACAGAACTGGTACTCTATAGTGCTATAGCCATCGGGAAAGTATGACTAGGTCATGACTTTCCGATCATAAAGAGACTAATTGCTAGTGATCCGATATATGCTTCGTATGGGGCAAACTCAACTTCAGCCTCAGGCCTAGCATGTGACATCCGATACTAGATCGTAATACGCAATATTATGTATACTACGCCTATCAAAGATCTTGTATTCCTTAAAAGAATATTTCTGGAGAATTTGGTAGGCACGGTGTTTTGCTAGAAGCCAACCATGTCTTGTAAATTGGTAAGAACGTGGTACCGAGTACGCACGTTTTCGGATAGTCTGATGACCGTATTTACTACCAACATATCCAGGGATATCTTGGGTCGCCTCCCAAAGATTCACCGATGACATTTGACTCAAATAGAATTAATCTGGGATTAATAATGAGAAAGAGAAAATTAATCTAGGATTAATTACGGCAAGAATTAATCTGGGATTAATTCGACTAGAATAGAGAAAGCGATTAATTTGGAATTAATCGGCAAAATAAATTTAATAGTTAAATTGGATTTTTCTATTTAATTTATTTAATTGGGCTAAAATAATATATTGGATATATTAAATGAAATCGGATTTCAAAGCGGAATTAAAATTGGATTTTAATTCAGGCAAACGAATTAATTTAGAATTAATTCGCAAGCGACTTTCGTAATAATTTTGCTAGGCATTATTATTTAATTAAATGGATTTAATTATGTCGCAACGGAAAATTCGTTTAATCAGATTAAACGAACCCGGGCCCGAGCGAAGTTGCGTGTTGAGTTAACCGACTTAAATTCGGAATTTAAAAGTGGTGGGACCCACTTCACTTACATCATTTGTTTGACTAATGATGGAAGTGGTTAGGCTTGGTTTTGGATTTTATTTGTTGAAAGATAAGCTTGGCTTTGCTTGTAAAACACTCAAGCCAAAACCAACACTCAACCTTAATATAAAAGACTTGTTGTTTGGAATTTAACATACTTTTCACTATTCACAGCAAGCTCTCTCTTCTCCCTTAAAATGTCGAGCTTCCTCTCTTCTTCTTCTTGAGTTTTGCTGCAAAATTCATCT
>SKCR01038026.1:0-68056 GCA_019454045.1 Zanthoxylum bungeanum
TACATGTGTAGTAAGTAGTCATTGCATGACATAAAACCAAAGTAAGTATTCCAGTTTTAAGTTAAAGGCTTAAACGACAATAGGATTTTGTTGCCCGTCAGTAGCATTCTTGCAATGGGGATATTACAACGTGAGACGTTCATCAAATGGAAGGATGATGATCGGAAAGTTCGGTCATACATCTTGGGATCTATGGTGCCGGAACTATAGAGGAAGTATATGCCGATCCCTGATTTCGGATCCATTTTGATGCATATTAAGGAACTATTCAGTGATCGACCACAGGTAGAGATGTATAGGGTGGCTGTCGAGATTTTTCATACTTTCCTCCCGGAGGGAAAACCTGTTAGCCCACATATGATGAAGCTAATAGACTGTATCGAAGAGCTTGAAAGGATGGATATTCCTCCTGATAACCGCCTCGGGAATACTGTGATTCTCACGTCTCTTCCTAAGTCTTTCAATGACCTTATCGTTAACTTTAACATGCATAAGATGCTTCCCACCTATTCTGAGTTGCACAATATGTTGTTGATGGCTCAAGAAGACATGAATAAGAATAGTTCTGCTTTCATGGTCACTGGTGGTTCTTCTTCTGGACCTTCTCAGGCTTCTGAAAAGCCGGCTGGGAAGAAACAGAAAAAGAAGAAGAAAGTTAAAGGTAAAGGTCCAAAGGTTTCTTCTGCATGGGTTTCTAAGCCAAAGGTGAAGATAGATGCTGCAAAAGGAATATGTTTCTACTGTGACATGCTTGGACACTGGAAACGCAACTGTCCGAAATATTTAGCCTCTTTGAAGAAAGCTCCCTCAGGTATTTGTTTCCTATTATTGACATTACACTTGCTTTTGATTCTAGTTCGACTTAGGTGTTAGACACCGCTTGTCCCTCTCACATTTGTAATTCGTTGCAGGATCTGAGGGAAACTAGAAGATTGAAGCCGGGAGAGATCCAGCTGCGAGTAGGGAATGGAGTTTCTCTACAAGTTGAAGCAGTATGAATTTTATTTTTGAAACTCTCTGATGAATGTAATATTAAACTTAATAACTGTTATTTTATGTCGACTATGATACGGCAAATCATCTCACTTCATGTACTTGACAGCGAATGATTTCATGTAAATATAAAAGATTGTCTTTTAAATTTATATGAAAATGTGAATGTTTTGCTTGTTTCATGTCCCATGGTTGATGGTCATTACATTCTTACCAAAAATCATGATGTCTTTAATATAGAGAAATCTAAAAGGAAAAGATCGGGTGAAATAAATAACACAGAACTTTGGTATATAATATTAGGTCATATAGGCGTAAAATGCCTAACCAAACTAGTTAAGGATGATGTGATATCGAATCTAACCATAGAACCTTTACCAGTTTGTGAATATATATTCAAGGTAAAATGACCAAATCCTCATTTAGTGGTGTTGGACACCGTGCTAATGATTTATTGGAACTTGTGCATTCCGATGCATGTGGTCCTATAAATCATACTGACATGGGTGGGTTTCAATACTTTGTAACTTTTATCAATGATTTATCACGATATGGTTATGTGTTTCTTATGAAACACAAATCGGAAACTTTTGAAAAGTTCAAAGAATACCGATTTGAAGTAGAGAAACAAACCGAAAAACTCTTGAAATACCTTCGATCAGATCAGGGCAGTGAGTACATGAGTAGTGAGTTCGTGAGTTATTTAAAAAAGAATGAGATTCTCGCTCAGTATGCTCCGCCAGGCACTCCTCAACACAATGGAATTTCGGAGATGAGGAATCAAACTTTATTAGATATGGTTCGATCGAGGATGAGTTTTACTGATCTACCAATATACTTGTGGGGCCATGCTCTAGTCACTGTCGCTCATCTTCTGAATAAAGTTCCATCAAAAGCCATTCCGACCACTCCTTATGAGTTATGGACTGGAAAGAAATCGAGTCTTAAGTATGTTAAGATTTGGGGTTGTCCTGCCTATGTAAGAGTTACACAGCGGGATAAACTTTCACCTAGAAGGTACCAGTATCGATTCATTGGATATCCTAAAAATTCCATGGGATGTCAGTTCTATGGTCCCGATAACCGAAATATGTTCATCGCTCGAAATGCAACTTTCTTAGAAACATAATTTGTGTTAGAAAGTGCAGATCATAGAATAATTGATTTAGATGAAGTCAATCAAAGTAACATTGAATCGACGATAGAACCAGAAGTTCAAGAAGATGAGATACCTTTGACACAACCACCTAGTAGGTCACAAATGATATCGAGACCCCATGTCAGGTACAGGACGTCATCTGATGATACGCTCGATGTTTTCTTAATTGAAGAAAATATTTTTTAACCTACAGATATGTGATGTTAGACATCGATGCGGAAAAATGGCTGGAAGCTATGAAATCCGAGGTTGCCTCAATGCATGATAATCAAGTTTGGGACTTGGTTCTGCTTCCCGACGGAATTGTTCCTATCGATTGTAAATGGATTTACAAGAGGAAGCGGGGGCCTGATGGAAAGGTTGAAACCTTTAAGGCCCGATTAGTAGCAAAAGGATATACTCAGAAATCAGGTATTGATTATGAGGAAACCTTTTCTCCTGTAGCCATGCTTAAGTCAATCAGGATTTTATTAGCTATTGCCGCACACTATGATTATAAAATTTGGCAGATGGATGTGAAAATGACTTTTCTGAATGGAAATCTTGAGGAAGATATCCATATGGAACAACCTGAGGGATTCACATTCGTCAAAGATCGTAATCTGGTATGTAAGCTTAAAAGTCTATTTATGGACTTAAACAAGCTTCCCGTAGTTGGAATCTTCATTTTGATGATGTGATCAGATCGTCTGGTTTCATTAAAAATGAAGAGAAATCATGTGTCTATAAAAAGGTAAGTGGGAGCATGGTAGTCTTCTTAGTGCTTTATGTTGATGATATACTTATTATCAGAAACGATATAGGTATGTTACAATCTGTCCAAGCCTATCTCAGTAAATTTTCTCCATGAAAGATTTGGGAGAGGCCTCTTATATACTAGGTATAAAGCTTTATAGAGATAGAGCGAGGAGGTTGATAAGACTCTCTCAGTCCAAGTACATTGATTTGATCTTGGAAAGGTACAACTTCGTTGACTGTAAGACAATCAATGTGCCTTTCAAATATTGTATTCATCTGTCTAAGAAAATATATCCTAATATTGTATTCATCTGTCTAAGAAAATGTATCCTAAGGTAGATGATGAAATGGCTAAAATGCTTAGCCAGCCTTATGCTTCCGCTGTTGGTAACATAATCTATGTCATGTTATGTACTAGACCTGATATCAGCATGGCTATAAATGTTACAAGCCGTTATCAGTCTGATCCGGGTTAGGACCATTGGATGGCTGTGAAACATATTCTAAAATACCTTAAGGGTACAAAGAATAAGTTTCTCATTTATGGAGAAAATGACTTACAATTGAGAGGTTACACAGACTCAAATTTCCAATATGATCTAGATGATAGAAAGTCTACATCTGGGTTTGTGTTTTCTCTTAATGGCGGTGCCATTAGTTGGAAGATCACCAAGCAGGGTTCGACTACTGATTCCACCACCGAGGCAGAATACATTGCTACTTCAGAAGCCGCAAAGGAAGCTGTCTGGATCAAAAAGTTTTTTGCGGAGCTTGGAGTAGTCCCATCTATAGTAGATCCTATTCCGTTATTTTGTGACAACAATGGTGCGATAGCTCAAGCTAAGGAACCTCGCGCTCATCAGAAATCTAAGCATGTGGAACGAAAGTATCACATAATTAGAGAAATTTAGGCTATAGGTGATATTGTAGTTTGTAAAGTACGAACTGAAAAAAAATGTAGCGGATTCACTGACTAAAGCCTTAACTCCCAAGGTGTTTGAGAAACACGTGAAGTCGATGGGAATTAGATACCATCGTGAATGGCACTAGGTCAAGTGGGAGTGTTGGAAATGGTGATCGAGCACCATTCACTTTTTGTATGAATATTTGATATTTATGTAATATAATTTTATTTTATCATGGTTATTTATTTATTAATATGGTATAATTCTTACTTTTATTTATATATTATAAATCTAAAGTTAGATTACTCTAAGAGTTAGAAATTTCGAGTTACAATGGGAACCTTATATGAAATTAGTAAAGACCCGAGAGTTACTACATATGGTAATATAGTTGCAAGAGTTGCAAATGGTGTTGAGGAATATCACACATTCTCTCGAATATAAATTATTCCTGGTCTAGATATATTGACATGGGTCGGTCATTATATTGGTAAGACTAGTGCATTGTCTATATATGTAATGGACATATGGTTTGTCTCAACAGACTGTGAGCTTAACGGAAGTTCGTATAGATATGCAGATATTCATTAGTTGAATGAATATTGAATTAACTCATAAAAGATGACTAATAGATATTCCATAAAACTGTCAATAGTTATCTTTTCGAGTTGAGTAGTTATTGTGGTCCTTTGACTTGAGACACTACGGTGGTCTTGTGAGTGATCCTTTTGTGCCTGATACCATGCTTATCAGAGACCTTTTATGGTATGACCTCTAGATGACTGTTAGGTATAGACCGATGCTCACGAAGATCAGTGTGTGTTAAGATGAGGATTCGTCAGTCCATATGGTTGAATTTTATTTCCAGAAATTTTTAAAATATATTCCGGAAATCTTTTGGCCGAAAGTTTGCTGAAGAAATGATTTCTTTAACATTATAAATAATATTCAAAAAGAGTTTTTTGTTATATTATTTATTAATGGAATATAAGGATGAAAAGTTTCATATATTGAGTAGATAAGGTTTTGACAGTATAACTTTAACCTTACTCAATTGGAAATGCTAATGATGAAGGGATTATACATTAGCGTTTTAACCTCGACTTGTATAGTTCGATGTGTCGTGTTGTTTGGTCATGATTTGTAGGTGGACAGGCCTTCATGAAATATGTATACAAATATATGAGATATTTATGTACATATATACGTAACAACAGAACGTGAGCCTAGAAAGTTCCACTATATTAAGTTTACTCGTTGAGCACTAGGGTGACCTCTCGTCAAATATTGACAAAGTATTTTTGGGTTAAATTATTTAATCCGATAATTCATTAGATGAATTGAATTAATTAATTTTATATCAAGAGTTGATATAATTTTATTGTATAATAAATATAAATTTGATTTGTTACTTTTTTGAAACTTGTGGTGTAGGGAAAAGATTCCCTTAAACCATGGTTTGTTATTTAATTTGGTTTTGTTTTTTGTTTAATTAATTTTAATAAAAATAAAATTGTAAAAGGTAAAAAGTTGCTTCTCCCTTTTCTTTACTAATGCCGTAACTAAAGAAAAGAATAAATTGATTTTTTTTTTAACAAGCCACTGCAGTGAGTGAAAAAGAAAAATGAAAATAAGCAAATGGGTTTTGTTTTTTTAACTCTCTCTTCCCTGAAAAACAGCCACTGCCGTGACTTTGAGAAAGTTTAAGGGCTGAGTTTTTTTTCAGTTTTGTTCATCAAATACAAGCCAAACCACTCACCAAAATTACCCAACCAAATTATCGTGAGCATAAAATTAATCCTTAAGAGTTAGGGGTTGATTCTTGCTCTTGAAGTTCTTGGAGTTCTTCATTTTTTCCTAGGATTTAAGAGTTGAATTTTTGGGAAAAGTTGGTTGCTACTCTTGAGTGATCAAACCACCTTTTGATCACCCAGACTTGTTCTTGAGTTGCTTAATTTGGTGGAGATCTGAAGAAATCTCAAAGCTTTGAAGATTTGGAAAAGATTGAAGGAAAGGATCATTGGCAAAACTTAGTTGTAAATTTAATTTATAAATTTATTGTTAGATTTGTTGATGATTATTGTTAAGAAAAATTGTTTTGGATTTGTTGGATAAATTGAAAGAATGTATGTGAGGATTAGAAGCTTTTAAGTGTTGGAAAGTATATAAATGATATGTTAATTTTGAATGCTTGGATTAATTTTTCAAGAGTTGGAAAATTATTTTGTATGCTTGAATTAATTTTTCAAGTAAATTTTATTTTATTTGGATTATTTTTAAGTGTTGAAAATAATTTTAGAAGCTTAGAATAATTTGTCAAAAGTTGATAAATGTATTAAAGTATGTTGAAAAATTTTAATTGGCTTATGGTAATTATTTTAATGCATGGAAAATGTTTTAGTGCATTAGGAAAATTTTAAGTTGATCCCAAAAAAAAATTTTGGCCACTGTTTTTAAAAGGACTACCGATAATAAAATAAATAAATCAAAATATTTATTCGTTCAGGATTTGATATCGGGCGGGTTTCCACTGCGTTCGATTTTTCCGTTCCTCACACAACAAAACCAACCTAGATATCTTAAAAGTTCTTCGTATTTGCCTTTCTTTGCTCAGTATAATATGATTTGTTTCTTTCTTTTTCTTTTTTCTTTTTTTAATTTCATTCATTTTTTTAAAACACTTACCCTTTAAGGTAGCATTTCTCCTTATGGTGGTCCTAACACTCGCCAATAGGTAGCTTCACGCTTGTCAATTATAAGTCGTTTAACTTTTCCATTTTTATGCTTTTTTTTTTCTTATTTTCCCTTTTTGTAAGAATACCATACATCATAACGCTAGCAAATCGTGATAGATATCTAAGCAAACAGTCATTCATCGCTAAGCAATTTCTTCAACTAGTCACTTTGCCAACTATCTAGGCTCTTACTGCTAGAAACTTATTGTTAAGTGCTTACGAGTCTAAACTGGATCACCTATTCAAGGCATCAGATAAAAGTCAATTGGGAACTTATCATTTCTAAGATTTCATCATAAAGCAAACAAAACTCATCATTTTCACTTATGTTTTACTTTTTAGGACTAAAAAAAAAAATAAAAAAAAAATAGCAGGAACTATCACTGCACGCACACCTCAACTTAAAACTTATATTGTCCTCAATGTAAGATAATCATAAAGAAATATGAGTAAAGAGCAACACTACCGTGCATAGAGTTGATCAGGCTATTACTGGTCAGAATTTGGTTGTGCGGACTGTGTGATTTGTACTAACACTTTCAGAAATTCACATGCAAACTAATAAAATATCAAATAACACATAATAAAATTAAATTAAAAAATAAACAAATAAACAAATGCAAGGATTGTCTCCCTGCTAGCGCTAAGTTTAACATCTTCAGCCAGACATAATCACCCAAGTGGTCATAGTGGCTTCAATATAATGGATCAGGTAATCTCATGTGCCTTCTTCTTTGGTATCCACTAATTATTGTGACATGAAAAAGATCATTTGGATGGTTGTGATAATTTATCCATAGATGATCTTCCAGGGCCTTTTAATGGTTCAGCTATTGACTCTATCATTGGGCCATGATCTATAGATTTTCCTCCAGTTTGAATCTAAGCTACATATTTGGTAAAATTTACTTAACCACTTTTGAGCTTTCCAAGAATCATATTTAGGTGAGTTTTGACTCTTGATTTCCTATTTTATGGTGCTTTATGAGTGATTTCAATTCTGGCTGTGAAGGATCTTCTTTACTTCATTTCATTATGCTCATTTATTGCTTAACTGTTAGTTTACCCATCGTGTTAGCTTGAATACATAGAGGGGGTCTTAGCACATAGCCATTCTCTATTGCAGTTGGTTATTCTATAATGTCTACCAAGCGATATTCTTCAACACCTTGAGTACTTACCAAAGCTAAGAAAACACTAAAGGCGACTTCTTCATCTTGAACTCTCATTGTCAGTTCACTTTTCTACACATCAATGATTTCTCTTCCTATTTCTAAGAAAGGTCTCCCAAGAATGATTGGGATGTCAAAATCTTCTTACATATCAAGAACAAGAAAGTCAACAGCACAATAGAAATTATTCACTTTAACCAACACATCTTCTACTATTTATCGTAGGTAAGTGAGAGATCTATCTACTAGCTGCAATGTAACTGTGGTTGGCTTCGCCTCTCATATGCCCAACTGTTTGTAGATTGATAAAGGCGTGAGATTTATACTTACACCTAAATCGCATAGCGCCTTACCAAAATATTGATTCCCAATAGTGCATGGAATTGTAAAGTGTTGGAGTTGGTGCTCGGCGCGCTAAATTTTGTTGTATTTATTATAAATACGATGTACATTTTGTTTGTTATGAATAAAATTGAGTAATTTTCATCAATATAATTTTATATGGTAAAGGCGTAAATGACCTTAGATTGAATCGTTGTGATATAATTGCAAAAGCACCGCAATTGTTACTGAGAAAAATCACAATATAATTCATTCTTAAATTGTTTCTGATCAAGGTTTATATACTTGGTCGGTTAGTAAACCCAGGAGACTGGTACGTGTCGTATATTAAAATTGTTCTAATGGTTTATCTCAGTAAACCATGAGTCTTGGGAGACTCGTATAGACACGTAGGTATTTGTTGGATAAATACTGAACGACTCATTTAAATATTCCTGATAGATGGTAGACCAACGTCAATAGGAATCTTTACGAGTCGAATAGCATATTAACTCCTTTGACTTGAGATACCACTGTGGATATGTGAGATATCATCCGTACTTTGATGACAGTCATGTCAATGATCTTTTAAGATCAGACCTCCGCATGTTCGTTGGGTATGGACTGATACTCACGATATCTTGTGATGTATCCAGAGAGGATCTGTCAATCTCGTGTACGGGATTTAGGTGTCCAATTTGTGATTCTTTGAAATCCTTGGCCGAGGTATGATTCGGAAACGAGTTCCGAATATTTATTAAATATCATAATTATGTTGTGACACATGAATTGTTCAAAGCGGAGATTTGAAGTTCAATCTATATCTCCGGAACAGTTCGGATAACCTATTACATAGGGATTATATATGCAATGACTTCGATTTGGATGGTTCAACTTGATTATCTGTGGTCCTCGTAATTTATGAGTGGATGAATTACGAACATGGAAATGGTTTCCATGACAGATAAACTTGAACCTAGAGAGTCCCACAATATAAAGTGTACCCGTTGAGCACTTGGGCAATTAATTATGGATAATTCGAATTATTCATAATTTACACATGCGAATTAAATAATGTGTACTTATATACGATACGTAATTTAGATTGGATACACATTATTAACTAATGAGATTTTGACACTAGTTTTATTATTATCATTAATTAATTATTATTGTTAATAAAATGAAATAATATTCTTGGAATATTTTCCATGTATTTATTTTTTCATTTTGTTAATTATAGAATAAATTAATTAATTAGTTAATTGATTTATTTTATTTAAAGAATATTACATGAATATTCTTTATTTTTGGAAATTTTTGATTTGCCAAACCATGTGTATTTGACACATGGATTTTATTAACAAAAAATCAAAATAAATATCTTATAATGGATAAGATTAAAATGTGTCAAAAAAATGGCCACAAAATATTATTATTTTTGTAGAAAAATGATGTTATGTTCGAAATTTGGAGAGGGTTTTACTATAAAAAGAAACTTGTTTCATTTTAGTTAGTTTAACCACTCTTATGTGTTGAAAAAACAAAGAAAAAAAAGGGTTAGGGTTCTAAGCTTTGATCAACACCAAAGAAGGAAAAATTGAGGAGATTGGAAATTAAATTAAGGTAATATTGAATTTCCAATTTCTATATTTCTCATTTTGTTTCTTGAAGCATGAAAATATATATATGATATGTATTTTTGCATGACTTAATTACATATATGTATTTGATATGTATATGAAACAAATATTTGGTGTTAATTGTTTAGAAACCTTAATAGTTTTTTCTTTATCTAAGCATGTGTAAATAGGATTAATTAGTGAATTAATCTTCAAAATTAATATTTTCATTCTAGAGTGATTTTGCCACTCCAAGGTTGCCTAGAACTGTTCATGGAACTTTGTATTGTGGTGATTAAATTTGGTGTAAATTAATTAGATCAATTTTGTGATTAAATTGAATTAAAGCATGAAAATGGAGAAAATACATTTCTGGAACATATATGATTTGTACACTTAAAGAAAATATTTTTCATATTATAATATGTTGTTTGGGTGATACTGGATGTGTATGGGTGGTGGATAAATTTTGGAAATTGTTTCGGGGCGAAAATGCGAGAAAACGGTGAAATTCGCTTCGAAACGGACTTGCCGCTCCCCGGCTATGATCCCAGCAAACTGGGTACTGTTCGGGCAGCCCAAGGGCTGAACGAACACTTCCCAAATTTCCGGGATCGGCCGACTCGATGGTTGGTCAACTGATTTGACCGTTTGCCAGTTACACGTAGTATTTATCGAAAATATTTTGGTAAAATAATTTGTCGTGTAATGAAAAATATTATATTATTAAATGTTAGTAAATAATATATTTAAACTTGTTTGAGTGAATTATAAATATTTGATATTAAATAATTCTCTCGCAAGAATTTTAAAATATTTAAAACCATTTTCGCCCTCCACCGCGAGCTTCCGCTGCGCTACCCCAACAAAATGGTATCAGAGCTTCTAATCCCACATCCAAAATGATTTTTCATGCCTTAAATATTTGATATTTAATTCAATTTATTTTACACATGCTTAATAATTAATTGATTGGATCAATTAGTTTGGTTGTTTGACCGTATTTGTAAAAGTCCCTATAATAGGGCTTTATGTTTTTGTGAGTGTATTATACACTAATGGGTCCGTCTCGTCAATACGCAGCTATGGTTAATGAAAATTTATTTATACCGGTAAAACTTATTTGATGAGAAATAAATTCGAGCGAACGTGCATACTAATAGATGCAAAAGCAGTGAGGTGATGCATTAGTACCTGGATATGTACATTGACGAGTATTACCTTGAATACGCCCCATCCAATAGATGCCAAAGCAGTGAGGATCGGAAACAGTTCATGACCTATTTTAAAAAGTCACATTGGATGTGATTGGTAATTATTACCGACTTTCAAATATATTTAGGCATAATATGCCAAAGCTATGTGCTCAAATAAATTTGTTAGGTATACTTCCTGCTATAGAATTTAATTTAATTATTGAATTCTCGTATTTTGTTTGGGGATTACCAATTTATGTAAAATAGTGGGAGGACATCCTTATATTAAAAATCCATAATATGTTGGATATTTTATGATATTGATGAAATTGCTTTTTTCCTGCTAACTCTTGTTTCTTTTGTAAAGTTTGTGATGACAGCTACTACTTCCGCTAATCTGTTTGCTTGTGTCCTGGACGCGAACAAATTAATTGGTCTTGAGAATTTTAGTGAATGGGAATTAGATCTTAAGATTCTCTTAAGGTCCGAGAAGTTGGGTTATGTGATGGATAATCCAGTGCCACTGGATATTACACCGGAGTCTTTACCTGAAGAGAGGGAGGTATTTGAGATGTGGAAGGATGATGATCTGAGAGTCAGGTCACTCATTCTCTGCTATATGTCTCCTGATCTAAAGAGACAATATGTTGATATATCTGACTCATACAACATTATAACTCAACTATGGGAGCTATTTCTAAACCAGGAGCAGAACCTGATATATAGAATCTCTTTGGAAATTTTCCACGTTCGTTTGGATGATGGCAAGCCCGTGAGTCCACATGTCATGCACATGATGGATCTCATAGACCAGCTCCAAAAGTATGACTTTCAGCTGAATGAGAGTTTGGGCAGGAATTTGATTTTTGGCTCACTCCCACCAGCGTATTCCCAATTCATTATGAACTTCAACATGCATGGTATCAGTTGTTCTTACAGTCAACTACATAGGATGCTTCAGATTGCTGAGAATGACATCAAGAAGAGAGTACTGACACTCATCTCAAAGTCCTTTTTGCCTAGTTCTTCTTCTTCTCAATCTACGAGATCTAGAAAGAAGAAGAAGAAAAATACAAAGAAGATCGGCTCTGATGTTCATCCCAAAGGAAAGATAGCAAAACCAAGCAAGAAGAAAAAGAAAGGCGCTGAGGACAAGTGCCACCACTGTGGCAAGATTGGACATTGGAGTTGTAATTTTCCAGACTATATAGCTTCCGTCAGACAGGAGAGAACCGCCGCATCAAGTATGTTTATTTTCCCTATCATTGATATCTTTTTGGCTTGTGAAGCCATTGGTTCTGGTTGGGTTTTAGATTCTACTAAACCTACTCATATCTACAATTCATTACATGGGCTGAAGATCAGTATAATGCTTAATCCAGGCGAGATGCAGCTTCGTTTTGGAAATGGAGACTCCTTATTTGCAGCAGCCGTTGGCGAATATGAGATTCGTCTATCCAGAGGCAGCATTATTTTGACAGATTGTGTTTTTGTGCCTGGTTGTGTAGCTAATATTATTTCCCTATTTGTATTAGATACAAAAGGATATCATGTACATATTAAGAATCGTTTTATGTATATATATAATATGAATGATATTTTGTTACACAAATGTTCAAATTCGAAAGGTCACTATATTTTGCATGCCATTAGAGATGTTTATAAAATTGGGGATAATAAACATAAAAGATCTGATGTAACTGATATTGAATTGTGGCATATGCGGTTAGGTCATATAGGTGTACGACTCCTAACCTAATTGGTTAAAAATGGTTCAATTGAGAATCTAACCATATAATCTTTTCCGACTTGTGAATCTTATATTCAGGGTAAGAAGACCAAAGCTTCATTTACTGGTGTTAGACATCGAGCCACTGATTTATTGGAGCTCATACATAGTGATGTATGTGGTCCCATAAGTCGCACTGCTCATAGTGATTTTTCTTATTCGTAACTTTTACTGATGATTTATCACGGTATGGTTATGTTTATTTGATGAAACATAAATCGAAAACCTTTGAAAAGTTAAAAGAATTTCGAAACAAAGTAGAAAAATAAACTGGTAAATTCATAAAATGTCTTCGATCAAATCGAGGTGGTGAATATATGAGTAGTGAATTCACTGAGTATCTTAAAGAGAATGGGATTCTCGCTCAATATACTCCTCCGGGTACTCCACAACACAATGGAGTATCTAAAAGGAGAAATCAGACTTTATTGGATATGGTCCGATCGATGTTGAGTTTTACAGATCTACCTTACTTTTTATGGGGGTATGCTATTCTGACTGGTGCACATCTGCTGAATAGGGTTCCTTTTAAAGTTGTTCCCACTACTTCATATGAGATATGGGTTGGTAGGAAACCGAACCTTAAATATATTAGGGTTTAGGGTGTCATGCATACGTCAGAGTGACACAACATGATAAACTTTTGCCTAGAGGGAGAAAAGTTAGGTTTGTTGGATATCCTTTGAACTCCAAAGGATATCAATTCTATGAAACCAAGCATCGAAATGTGTTCGTAGCTCGTTTTTCCAAATTTCTTGAAGAAGAATTCTTGGCAAAAGGTGGTAACCATAGAAGGGTTGAGCTTGATGAAGTCCAACCTATAGATGACAGACCGACAGAGGAATCAGAAGTTCAGACAGGAGCAGAACCTTCTAGTTCCACTCTTCGTAGGTCTACTAGGATATCAAGACCTCTTGAGCACTTGTATTTGATACAAGACAAGAGTCTCGATGTGCTTCTCGTGGAGGAGACTGATCCATATACCTATAGAGAAGTCATGAATTCTGAAATGGATTCTATGCATCAGAATCAAGTATGGGACTTGGTTCTGCTTCCTGAGGGAATTATTCCCGTAGGTTGTAAATGGGTTTACAAAAGGAAGTGCGGGCCCGATGGAATATTGAAACCTTTAAAGCTCAACTGGTTGCTAAAGGTTACACTCAAAGGCCATGTGTGGACTAGATGAAACCTTTTCACCAGTAGCAATGCTAAAGTCTATTAGGATTTTGTTGGCTATCGATGTCTACCATGATTATGATATTTGGAAAATGGATGTCAAAATGGATTTTCTTAACGGATTTTTTGATGAAGAAATCGATATGGAACAGCCGGAGGGTTTTATCTCCAGCCAAAATTATGGCATGGTTTGTAAGCTTAAGAAGTCCATTTATGAGCTTAAACAAGCTTCGCGGAGTTGGAATCTTCATTTTGATGAAGTAATTAGATTGTTTGATTTTCTCAAAAATGAAGAAGAACCTTATTTTATAAGAAGGTTAGTGGGAGTATGATCGTGTTCTTAGTGCTTTATGTTGACGACATCATGATCTTGGAATGATGCAGGGTGTTAAAGCATACCTCTGTAAAAACTTATCTATGAAAGACTCGGGTGAAGCTTCCTATATACTTGGTATAAAACTCTATAGAGATAGAGAAAAGAAGCTGATTGGGTTATCCCAATCTTCGTACATAGATAAGATCCTAGAAAGGTAAAATTTTAGCAATTGTAAAGTTACTAATATACCTTTTCGATATGGCATTCATCTTTCGAAGAAGATGTGTCATCAGATGGAAGATGAAAATGTTAGAATGTCTAGTCAACCTTATGCATTATGCTTAGGAAGCATTATGTATGCCATGTTATGTACGAGGCCAGATATTAGCTATGTAGTAAGCGTTACTAGCAGATATCAGTCAAATCCAGGTAACGACCATTGGATGGTCGTTAAACATATCATAAAGTATCTAAAATGTAAGAAGGATAAGTTTCTTATTTATAGAGAATATGATTTATAGATAAGAGGAGATACAGATTCTGATTTTCAGTCAGATCTTAATGATAGAAAGTCTACTTCAGGTTTTGTATTTACTCTTAATAATGCTACAGTCAGTTGGAAATGTTCAAAACAAGGATCAGCAACTGATTCCACCACTGAGGTGAAATATATAGCGGCATCAGATGCTGCAAAAGAATCTGTATGGATTAGAAAATTTATCACTGAATTAGGAGTTATCCTAAGCATCGAGGATTCAATCCCGTTGTTCTATGATAATAGTGGTGCCGTTGCACAAACAAAAGAACCTAGAACGCATCGAAAATCGAAACATGTGGAACGAAAGTACCATATTATTCGGGAGATCATCGCTTGATGAGATGTTGCCATATGCAAGATATCTGGAGAGGACAACATAGTAGACCCGCTTATGAAGGCCTTACCTCCGAGACTATATGATAGACATGTAGAGGCGATGGGTATTAGATACCATCAAATTGGCACTAGAACAAATGGGAGAAAATCTTGGAGTTGGTGCTCGGCGTGTCAAATTTTATTGTATTTATTGTAAATACGATGTAGATTTTATTTATTATGAATAAAATTGAGTAATTTTTATCAATATAATTTTATATGGTAAAGGCGTAAATGACTTTAGATTGAATAGTTGTGATATAATTGCAAAAGCGCTGCAATTGTTACTGAGAAATATCACAATATAATTCATTCTTAAATTGTTCCTGATCAAGGTTTACATACTTGGTTGGTTAGTAAACCTAGGAAACCGGTACGTGTCGTATATTAGAATTGTTCTAATGATTTATCTCAGTAAACCATGAGTCTTGGGAGACTCATATAGACACGTAGGTATTTATTGGATAAATATTAAACGACTCATTTAAAGTTTCCTGATAGATGGTACACCAACATCAATAGGAATCTTGACGAGTCGAATAGCATATTAGCTCCTTTGACTTGAGATACCACTGTGGATATGTCAGATATCCTTCGTACTTTGATGACAGTCACGTCAACGATCTTTTAAAATCAGACCTCCGCCTGTTCGTTGGGTATGGACTGATACTCACAATATCTTTGATGTATCCAGAGAGGATCTGCCAGTCTCATGTACGGGATTTAGGTGTCCAATTTGTGATTCTTTGAAATCCTTGGCTGAGGTATGATTCTGAAACGAGTTCCGAATATTTGTTAAGAATCATAATTATGTCGTGACATATAATTGTTCAAAGCGGAGATTTGACGTTCAATCTATATCTCTGGAACAGTTCGGATAACCTATGATAGAGGGATTATATATGCAATGACTTCGACTTGGATGGTTCAACTTGATTATCTGTGGTCCTCATAATTTATGAGTGGATGAATTACGGACATGGAAATGGTTTCCATGACTGATAAACTTGAACCTAGATAGTCCCACAATATAAAGTGTCATCGTTGAGCACTTGGGCAATTAATTATGGATAATTCGGATTATTCATAATTTACACATGAGTATTAAATAATATGTATTTGTATACGAAACATAATTTAGATTAGATACACATTATTAACTAATGAAATTTTGACACTAGTTTTATTATTATCATTAATAATTATTAATAATAATAAAATGGAAGAATATTCTTGGAATATTTTTCCATATATTTATTTTGTCATTTTGTTAATTGTAGAATATTCTTGGAATAATAATAAAATGGAAGAATATTCTTGGAATATTTTTCCATATATTTATTTTGTCATTTTGTTAATTGTAGAATAAATTAATTAATTAGTTAATTGATTTATTTTAGTTAAAGAATATTACATGAATATTCTTTATTTTTGGAAAATTTTAATTTGCCAAACCATGTGTATTTGACACATGGATTTTATTAATAAAAAATCAAAATAAATATCTTATAATGGATAAGATTAAAATGTGTCAAAAATATAGCCACAAAATTTTATTATTTTTGTAGAAAAATAATGCTATGTTTGAAATTTGGAGAGGGTTTTACTATAAAAAGAAACTTGTTTCATTTTAGTTAGTTTAACCACTCTCATGTGTTGAAAAAAACAAAGAAAAATGGGTCAGGGTTCTAAGCTTTGATCAACACCAAAGAAGGAAAATTTGAGGAGATTGGAAATTAAATTAAGGTAATATTGAATTTCCAATTTCCAATTTCAATATTTCTCATTTTGTTTCTTGAAGCATGAAAATATATATGTGATATGTATTTTTGCATGACTTAATTACATATATGTATTTGATATGTATATAAAACAAATATTGGTGTTAATTGTTTAGAAACCTTAATAGTTTTTTCTTTATCTAAACATGTATAAATAGGATTAATTAATGAATTAATCTTCAAAATTAATATTGCCATTCTAGAGTGATTTTGCCACTCCAAGGTTGCCTAGAATTTTTCATGAAACTTTGTATTGTGGTGATTAATTTTTTGTGTAAATTAATTGGATTAATTTTGTGATTAAATTGAATTAAAGCATAAAAATTGAGGAAATACATTTCTGGATCAGTTCTGTTTTATACACTTAAAACATAATATTTTTCATGTAATAATGTTGTTTGGGTGATATTGGATGTGTATTGGATGGTGGATAAATTTCGGAAATTGTTTCGGGGCTAAAGCGTAAGAAAATGGTGAAATTCATGTCAAAATGGACTTACCGCTTGCCGGCTTTGATCCCAACAAACTGGGTACTGTTCAAGTAGCCCAAGGGCTGACCGAACACAGCCCAAATGTCCGGGATAGGCTGGCTAGGCGGTTGGTCAACTGGTTTGGCCGTTTGCCCGTTACGCGTAGTATTTTTCAAAAAATATTTTCGTATAATAATTCTTCGTGTAACGAAATATATTATGTTATTAAATGTTATAAATATTATATTTAAACTTGTTTGAGTGAATTATAAATATTTGATACTAATTAATTCACTCGGGAAATTTTAAAATGTTTAAAACCCTTTTCTCCCTCTGCCGCTTCCGCTGCGCTTACCCCAACATAAAGCTACTAGGATCCTTTAGTTTTGGAGGGGTCTTCTTCTGTATGATAGCACTACACTCCTCTGTGAGTGATACTGTTTCAAAATCTGAGTGCTACTGTTTCAAAAGTAGCCAGCTTCCTCTTCTTGGACATCATCTCCTTCATAAACTTCACATAGTTTGGCATTTATTCCAAAGCATTTACGAAGGGACACTCCTCTGTATGATAGCACTACACTCCTTTGTGAGTGCTATTGTTTTAAAATCATCCAGCTTCCTCTTCTTGGATATCATCTCTTTCATAAACTTCGCATAGTTAGCATTTATTCCAAAGCATTTGATAAGAGGGTGTTTATATGGATCTTCTTAAAAATGTCAAGAAACTTGGAGAACTAACTGTCCGATTTCTTCTTTTGAAAGCATTGAGGGTATGGCAAAGGTGTCTTGCGGATAAGAGGTGGCTTATATAGGGGAACTAATGTGTTAGTCTCTTCTTTCATCACTGTTTCTTCCTGAAGTTCCATTTCTTTTTCCCTGCTGCCTTGGTCCTTATGAGTATCTCTAATCTCTTTCCCACTTCTGAGGGTTATGGCTTGACATTACTCCTTAGGGTTGTCCTTGTTATTACTAGGAAATGTCAATTTCTGTTGATTAGCCATGAAATAAGCTATCTGGCTAATTTACACTTCTAAGGACTTGAATGTTTCTCCGATATTACCCATGTCCGTTTCAATATTATTCAGCCTCGACTCATTCTTCTCAAACCTGTTTAAAGTTTTAGCAACAAACGTGCTCATGAGGTCTTCTAGGGAATGTCTCTACTCTGTTCTTCGATTGATGAAGCCAGAAGGAGATTGCAAGACATTCTCTATGTTAGCATATGACAAGCTCGGATGATAATAGTTTGGCATATGATTGCCTTTATAGTTGTTGAAGTTTTGATTGTTCATATATGGACTTGCTCATATTCTTCGTCAAGTAAGAGCATTCTATTCGCAGCTGCTACTTCAATAGATGGTTAGCCTTGTTGATTGATCAATGCTGTTATATGAGTCATGGGGAATGACACTTGAGTTGTAAGTACAACAATAGGATCTATCTCATATATACCAGCCATTTTAGTCATAGTAAAGCGTTCACTTGGCCATCGGAAATTATTAATGGCCATTTTTACTAGTATAGCATCACATCTTCGGTAGATTTCTTGAACAAGGTTCCTCCAACAGCTGCATCGATCATAGTTCAACCCGAACCATTCAACCCATTGTAGAATAACTGAATCTGAACCCAATCTTCGAAATTATGTTATGGGCATCTCCTGAGTAGATCTTTAAAGCGCTCTCAGGCCTCGCAAAGATTCTCAGTCTCCAACTGCTTAAATATGCTTATTTATGTTCTCAGTTGTGCTGATTTAGCTGGTAGAAAGAACCTCATAAAAAATATTGTAGCCATATCCTGTCATGTGATGATGCTCCTCATTGGTATAGATTATTATCAACCTTCGCTTTATCCTTTAAAGAGAATGGGAATAACCGTAACCCGGTGGTCTCTTTGGTCAAGCCATTCATATTTACAGTATCTGCCATCTCCAAGAACATCCTTAAATGCACATTGGGATCTTTTACAGCTGAACCACTAAATTGATTCTTTTACACCATGTTGATCAATGCAGGTTTCAGCTCAAAATTATTGGCATTGATTGGTTGATGGGCAATCCCAGAATAATTTTCATCAATAACTAGCTTAAAGTGATCCCGTATTGCCACATGGAGTGGGTTATTTTCTATATTTTCAGTTGCCATCACTTATTTTTCAAATTTCCTTTCTTTCTTTAGACTCCTCGCTATTTTTTCTATTTCTGGATCAAACAGAAGTGAGTCAACACTTGTGGATCTTCGCATTCACTAAAACACAGAAAGGCAAGAAAAATACTACAATAAAAATAAAATAAAATAAAAATGTAAGAATAAAAATGTAAATTAAAGATAAGGTTTTTTGGTAATAGTATTAATGTGAATTAGATTAATAATTCTTGACAATGGCGCAAAAAACTTATTGCGAGATTATCTTACTGCAAGTATACGGTGTCAAGTTTTAGTAAAAGATAAGCATGAGTGTCAAATTCATAGGGATTGTAATCAAATTCTCACTAAGTACTTGTAACATCTCACCTAAACCAGGATGCTACCTGCAGGAGACAGGCTAACCCTACCTCCATAAGCCTCTTATTCTGACGAAATTTTGGCATAATGTATTCGTAACATCATGCAACCTGACTTATAGCCAGCACCAAGAGACAACCTGCTCAACAGATATGCAATATCACTATGCCTCAGGCCTGAACTTAATGAACAAAATGTAAATACTTGGCCTCCGGCCAGAACTCGAAAATAAAACTATGCTATTACAACTTTTACATACGAAATCCAAATGTAAATACAAAGACAAAGGCCGTGAGGACCCACAACTCGACCCAGGACTCAAAATGCTCTTGGCTGCAATTGGGGCGGTCCACTGTCTTCAAAGTCTTCACCGAACTTCTGCTAGTTTTAAATGACTGCTACTGACCTGCAAAACTAACAAACTGTGGTGGTGTGAGTCGTAATGACTCAGTAAGCAACCATGCAAGTATTTATAAATTCTGAATTAACTGCACAATTCTTATCTATTTCAGGAACACATTACTTTAAGTTCTATTTAACATCTACAATAAGAAACATCTATCCCGCTACTGCTGCACTATTCGATATCCTAGAACTTACTTGTTTATTCTGATATTTCATTATATCCCAAACATATTACATACTTCTAGTCCTTATCTGAATATTCACATACTTGAATTCTGTTTAACGTTTATAAATTAATCGTCTTAATACATATACACACATATATCAAGTTTTCATACGTTCATAATATTCGTGTCAAGTTTCTATTTCAACAACAGCTTACCAAAGCTCTTGACGTTTTTACTGTGCTACCCAGCTATCTTTCATCTATCTTATTCATTCTTCGTCAGTTAGGTTAGAATACTTATTATAGTTTTCTTTCTCTTATTTCGTTGAAATATCATCAAATCTGTAATTTAAAAATATCAATTTTATTCACAACTACTATCAATCATGTACTCATATATATACATAGAGTCAAGTTACCTTACCTCAATGCTCACTGGAACCAAACTCATTGTATATAACCATACAATACATATAACATCCGTCATATACTTACATAAATGTGATCATGTTGGCATGCCTTAACATCAACTATATGCATCTCAGATGAATCACTAGATTACATAATTTATATGCATGATTTGTATCCATACTCTACTTAACATATTATGCTCTTAGAAATGCTTTTTGAGAACCTTTTCTGAAAAACTCTTTGCTGAAAACTTATCTTACTTTTTCTTTCTGGAAAAGCTTTTCCTGAAAGCTGTAACTGAAAACTGAAAACTATACTTGAACTATAATCTGCATCTGAAAACTGAAAACTGGAAAACTGATTTTTAAATTCTGTTTCTGAAATCTTATACTGAAAAGCTGAAATCTGAAAACTGAAAATTGAAAACTGAAACTGCTCTACGTCCAGGAAAACGACTCAACTGGACGTCTCTCTACACCCAGGAAAACGACTCAACTGGGTGCCTCTGAAACTGGTGGTACCCTACGCCCAAGAAAACTACTCGACTGAACGTAGAACTCTATGTTCAGGAAAATGACTCAACTGGACATAGCCACCACTAGAGTCTAGGTACACGAACCTAAGTCGTTATCTTGATTCTCTACATGTGCACATGTCTTTGAATACGTCAATTCCAACTGTATCTCGAGTTACATACTGGGGTGAGGTTTTACCTAATGCTCGGAAAATCATGTAACGAAAACTGCTGATATACTTTTAAAACTTAAATCAAATCTTAAAACTGTAAGAAACATATTCTGAAATGCATTTCTTCTAAAAACATTTGAACTATGCTTTGTAACACTTTGTAACTGAAAAATATTCTTAACTCACACACACACGTACATGCATATATGTATTTCTCATGCTTCTCTCTACTCTAGCCATGATTCAATCTATAATGATCTTATAAACTATATGCTCAAATATCAACAGAATGCTTGCTCAAACTAAAACATATTAAATTTGTCTTACATTCATACCTGTCTATACATATCTATGCATGCGCATATCCTTTATCATTCTTCTGCTTCTCATGTCATAAACTTACGTATGTCCTCATGCAATACATATAATACTCATCCATACTCTCTATCATCTTATATACCTATCTCAATACTTATGTTACTAACACATATGTGTGTGTGTGTGTGTATATATATATGCTCATTCTTGTATGACATTCAACACTTGCATTCATACTATTCTTATACACACATACATGCTTAATCACGTCAACTCACATACTTATTAATTCATACTTATCCCTTCATACTATAGTTCTTATGCTAATACACACATTACATATTTACTAAGTTAGTTGTACACTCACATGCTCATTATAATTACGCACTTACATAAGTTTTCTAACTCTTTCTAACATTCTTGATTTTACACATAACTTATTTTATCACTAATATGTCTATGTTTATCTCATTCATAACTTTAATCTCATTCCTTAAGGTGTAGTTTTCTACAACCCCCAAACCCAGTCTCATTAAATTATAATTATAACCTTATTCATATGCTGTTATCTAAATATACATATTGGTTTATACCTACATATGTATCTCTATACTTCTATATACTCATACTTACCTCTTACCCATACATCTGCTTATAATTGCTTGTTATTATCTATATGTGTATATAATTACACCTGCTTCTTTCTTCTACATTCATCTTTATATATAATATATATATGTTTCATGCATATGCTATATATAATTTTAATATATAACTAATTTCAAACAATATTAAATCTCTTAAGTACTCGTAGCATGAGTTACTTACCTGGTTAGGTGGACACTCATGATCCTGGTCCGATCTGTCACAACAATAAAATAACAAACATGATCAGAACCGCTATTTGCGGAACTTTCAACTTATCTATGATAACTACGGGCTTCCCCGAAACACTCGAATCATCTCCGATACTACGGTACAAACTTCATTACTTTAATACATATCTTTCTATACTATTCCAACTAGCTAGATAGCCTAGATTCTCATTTTACGCGTTTGTGGTAAATCTTGAGGAAAAGTTTCCGCAAACGCTACGGAAGGGTCTCGAACCCTTCGAACTAATCCGGAATTACTCAATTACCCTCGTAATATCATATTTATACTATTTTCATGATTACGGTCAACTACACTCGATCGCGGGAGAAACTCTATTTTACCGGAAACTCGCTAATTCTACTGGATTGATCTAATCTATTCCGTTTTCCCTCGGATTCTACCACATTTATCATTTTAACATATTAAAACACATCCAATTCATTTCATGCTATTTCGCTAAACTACGGGACTATTGGAAACATCCGAATATAAATCGATACACTTTAAAATAACAAATTTTGAACGGAAAGTCGTACCGAAATTTTGAGGCCATATACGAACTCCCATCGGCCATACGAATGCACTGGTGTCATCGGAATCCTGATAAGAGCTACTATTCACATGGGTGCTACAGTACACATGTTGTTTTCTTCCCCGATTCACGTGCATCCGGTCGCTGTTCGGTGAAACTAACCCCGCACACTTGTAGTAATCATCGAGGGCTTCGATTTGGTAGAAGGCTCGGGCCATGAAGTGGACCGACGAGCTGGGATCGGACGACCCACTTCCGTGCGTTTCTCCCCTTTCTGCCGCCGTTCCTGGCGTCCTTTGGGCCGTCGCCGGCCACCCCCGGATGCGCGATGGCCGGACGCATCTTCCTGCACCGGTGCGCCGCCGGCACACCCACCTCTCCTTCTCTCTCTCTCGTACGTACTGCACTCTTCTTCTTCTTTTTTTTTAATTATCTATATCTCTCTCTCTCTTTAATGAAAAAATAATAATAATAAATATAATAATACAAATATCTACCTCAAAATTACCAAGATGCCTCTTCTCTATAAGGGTATTTTCAGAAATTATCACTTTTGAGACGCTTCTAGCATGATTTTCGAAAAGTATTCAACACGAAAGTTGTTCGTCTCGGAAAAAAGAGTCTGATGGTTCAAGAATCAACTTGATCGGAGTTCGTTTGCCAATTCTATGGCCAAAACTGTAAACTTTACTCGTTTAGTAAAAATCGTGTAACTGACTTTTTATCCCACACACTTTCCAATGCGACTAATACTCATAATCTATTATTCCAACCCATATATCATCACTTAAACTCTTATTCTCTGCTATCATCATGTTCCTGAGACTATAACGTCAGTCTGGAAATCTTCTAGAACAGTCTCGAAAATCTGGGATGTTAAAGTACTATAATTGATAAACCTAACTTAATTTAGAAGCAATTTAAAATAATCTGAATTTAAAAATTAAAAACTAATGGAACAAGATATTAAAACGTTTGATTAAGATAATCCAGGAAAAACGAGATTCTATAGTCTGATTTCACATAGCTATCACATATGTTTTTGTTATGCCAATCAATTATTATTCAATTTCTTAGTTTATAAGTCAAGAATCCTAAGTTATTCTAACACCCTCTCCCGAGTGCCGAGTGAATATATTATTAACTACTGACTTTGATATCCTTATAAACATCTAGGGATCAATAATTCATTATGCTATGTGATTCTTTGTTAATGACTTCAAAGGGAATATATATTCTTTCGAACTCTACAAATCTCCTAATTTATATTATGTAGATCCTATTCAAAATCCTCTCTCCCGAGCGATAGATTCTAAACATTCATCATCTTAATTTGTGGCCAACAAACTAGAGGCATTAAACACAATAAAATATAAATAAACTGAATTAAAACTTTATAACAATCAATTGGCAATCAATACATAGGTTCAAGCATATGTTACATCATCCTCTAGAACAATAGAGTTAGTTCATGACTAAAGATAATAACAATGAAGATAATATCATGAACTTATTAGAAATCATTAGAGTTTTAAGAAAAAAACTAGATGATAAAACCCAAATCGAATCCATTCGTCTTCAGACGTCACCGCATTTGTCTTCTCCTGTCACTCTTCAATCTTCCTCCTTGGATCTCTCTAAAATACATGTTTAGACTCTTTAGTTGTATATTAGACTCCCCTTTAGGAATTTGAACAAGCTTATGTATTTATAGGGAAATCCAGAAGTCCTTATGCATGTAGAATATTGAAACGGAAGATTTTGGACATTTGTCACAGCGTAGTGATGCCGGAAGTGGCGTTGCGATGGTGAACTCTTGGGAATCATGTATGGATCATGTCTGGGCAACTCGAGGCCAGGCCAAAATTTTAGGATTGTGATTTATTTGTATTGTGCTTTCCTGCATGCTTACGATGTGTCCTTAAGGTCCCAAAACAAGTCCAATTGCTCCAAGATCCATTCTCCAATGCTTTATATCAATAAAATATAAAAAAAAAAAAACTAAAAATACATGAAAATCACGTGGAATCTAATAAAATAGTAAGCTAAAGAATGCATGAATGAGTGGGTATATCCCGCACTTATCAACGGGTCACTAGTGAATAGGTATCAAAGTAATCAAGGTTTTTTTCTATAATATTTTACGACAAGTCTTGCCTTGTACTTATATATTGACCCATCTTACTTCATCTTCTGTTTGAAAATCCATTTGTAGCCTAGCAGATTGTGTTGGGTTTCTCTAAGTCCCGAGGATCGAATAAAGCAATGAAACATACGTGCGAATACATCGAGGAAGTTGTGGAATACTTACATCGATCAGTTGAGGAGATGCGGTGAAGAACAAAAATCCATTTCTGCCCTCCTTGAAGCTCGATAGTCCACTGTTTTGGTGTCCTCCAAATTCGGCTTTGGTCCTCCTCCAAGCTCCAAACTTTGGTTGATGGTGATTCCAAGCTCACAAGTTGGTTCCTTATCACCTTCGCAAGACCCAAATGGTGTGCTAGCACTTAGGAATTTTGCCACAAAATTCCTTAGCTTCTCCTTCAAATTCGGCAGTGACAGAAAATGGAGGAAGAAGATGGTCCAAGACCGTGTGAGAGAAGAGAGGTTGTTGGCTCCAAAACGTGAGCCATTAGGAAAAAGAGAGAGATAAAAAAATGTGTATGTCTTAATTGATTTCCAAAATCAATTAAACATATACCAAATATTTGATTTTCAAAATAGTCAAACAAGTACAAGCATTAAAGCTTATCCATCTACCACCATCAATCAATCAAGTGACAAGTTGTCAAGTCACTCAAAGTGACTAGACATCACATCACATCACTCAAAATGCCATGCGATTTGACGCTTGATGTGACTAATGATTTGACGCTTGATGTGACTTGCGTGCCGTATTAGAATTTGAAATGTGAATGCGCTTGCAAACACTCTCGGGCTCAAGTTCGTTAATTCCGAATTAACGAATTTTCTGTTGCGTCGTAATTAAATCTAATTTAATTAAATAATCATGCCTAGCATAATTACTATTCACATCGCTAATGAATTAATTCTAAATTAATTCATTCGCCCGAATTAAAATCTAATTTCAATTCCGCGTTGAAATCTAATTTCGTTTAACATATCGAATATGTATTAATTTATCGATTAATTCCAAATTAATCATTCTCTCTCTTTAAATAATATTTATCCTAGATAAAATATCTCTGTAATTAATCCCAGATTAATTTTCTTTCTCATCCAATTAATGCCAGATTAATAAAGTGCGAGTCATACGTCATCGGTGAATCTTCGGGAAGCGACCCATGAGATCCCCGGATATGTTGGCAGTAAATACGGTTATCGGACTATCCGAACACGTATGTACCTAGTACTCATTTTACCGATTTACAAGACAAGCTTGGCTTCTAGCAAAGCCCCATGCCTACCCAATTTTCCAGAAATATCCTTACAGGAATATATGATCTATATCAGGCATAGTATACGTAGTATCGTGTATGTCGATCCATAATCGGATGGTCACATGCAAGGCCTGAGGCTGGAAATGTGTCTGCCCCGTACGAAGCACAAATCGGATGTCTGGTAACTAATCTCTATTATCGGATAACTATGACCTAGTCATATTATCCCGATGACTGCAGTATTTAAGAGTACTAGTTCTGTATCCTATGTGATCATCATCTCCACTATAACTGAAGTGATACTCCCATCTTGACATCACACCCAATACACTACGATTCTCAATATACCCAGAAGAGGCGTACACAGAACCGGTTAAAGCCCTGGACGACCAAGACCAAAGTATATTGATTGTCGCAAGTATTAGTGGTGCAAGTCTCAGGTTAAGATCAAATACACCTACCCTGAATTCGGACTTCCATAGACACATAGTTATACTACCAATGGAATTTCGAAGGGGTCTATCTAGAGCGAAGCTGTTTTTCGTACCATCGGTAAAACACAACCTCCTATTACACTTGCATGAGTATCCAATACCCAAATATATGAGAACTATGCCATTTTGCTCCCACAACATGCACAAGTGTAATACTAGTCTATTCCGCATTATCGATGTCCAATCTCGATAATACTACGACTAGGGATATTTAATGATTAAACCTTCGTAGATTGATACTGTCTCATATCATCTCAATCCAGAACTAATCATATGGACCTTCTATCGTTTATATATCTAGGTGATCTAATCACAAATGATAAAAGAGCAATTTCCTTTGTCACATAGTTAATTTGTACAACAACACCATGATCTGTACAAATAGTGACGCTATGGGTCATAATTGTCCAACGGATTGCAACCTGGTGGAAGATCAACCAACTCCCAAGTATGGTTTTAAAGGATAAAATCAATCTCGCTATTGGTCACCTCTTTTTATTAGGGTGCCTTCGAAGAAGACATTGGTTCTTTAAATTTTGAGGCTCATTTACTAACAGATATGTCAGAAAATCAAGTCCAAATAACTTGGATATTCTTATTGTTTTGCTACGTCCAGGTTCATTTTCCTCAATATTTTCATATTGATTTGATTCTTGGTCAACTTGATCACTACTTGTAGCACTATAAATGGTTCTTTTGAGAGACTCTATGATGAAAACCCGCATGGAGCAAAGCCAAGCAAACCCACAAGAGATTGTTATCCACGCAACTCATGTGAACCACGTGGGTACAAAGCCCGTGAAACCCACAAAAGATTGTTATGAGCGCCCAGGAAAGCATAACAAGGTTTAGAGATTAGAAACCCATGAAAAACAAAGCCTCATGAACCCCTAATTGCTTGAAACGCCGCAAAGGACAGCAACCCCTTTGATAAGTATTTGAAGAGAATCCATCATTCCATGGTTAGCCATCACGGTCTCACCACCAATGTGCCTAATGGAAATATTAATTTTTTCGGTTAAAATATTCATCTATTTTATTAATGAAAAGCTTGTTTAAATATTACAATGGAAACCCTAATTGTAATATGTTAAAAAAACCAGAAATAACCCTAGGTAATAATCCTTATTACAAATAAAATCTTGGGCCCCTAACATTTGGCTCACTCTAGAATAAACACCAATATTAAAACCTATGGCCCCTAACAGTTGGACCACTCTAAAATAAACACTATAAATAACCCCCTCTGGGCCTTCACTTGTATATTTTCGACCCTTTCATTGCCAAATAACTTGAATGGATTATTAGGCTTCATCATTGGATGCTTGGATCCATACTTCGAGGCTTGTTTTCTTGATGCTCCTTGTATCATATCATCCTCCCCTTATTTAAGAATATTCATCCTCAAATCTTTAAGGTCAATCTGTAATATCCAAACACTTTATCTTTAACCAAATCTGATTTGTCTTTCTGATCTTTTTTTTGGCGCATGATTTGTGTGTTTTTTTCATAGCCCAAGTTTTTGTTTTCTTCTTTATTTTTTTGAAATTTTTGAATCCAACACAGGTATGATGACAAAAGAAAGGGAAAAAAATTAACAAAACAATACTCAAGGGGAAAAAATTAACAAAAACAAGACTCAAAGAAAAGGAAAAAAATAATAGAAACATAAATCAAAGAAAAGGGGAAAAAAGAAACATGACTCAAAGAAAAGAAAGAAAAAATTAACAAAAACAGGTCTCAAATGAAGAAAAAATTTACAGAAATATGACTTAAAGAAAAGAAAAAAAATTTTGACAGAAACAGGACTCAAAGAAAATAATAAAATTGACAGAAACAGAACTCAAAGAAAAGAAAAAAATCATAAAAAAAGAAAGAAAAATAATTAAAAATACAAACTATAAGATATAACCTGCTCTGCAACCAAAGCTCTGAATACCAACTGATGAAAACCTGTCTGGAGCAAAGCCAGAAAAATCCACAATAGATTGTTATCCACATAACTCCTATGAACCATGAGGGAACAAAGCCCGTGAAAACCCACAAAAGATTGTTATGAGTGCCCATGAAAGCAGAACGAGGTTTGGAGATTAGAAACTCGTGAAGAACAAAGCCTCACGAACCCCTAATTGCTTGAAACGCCACAAATGATAGCAACCCCTTTGATAAGTTTTTGAAGAGAAACCACTCTTCCATGGTTAGCCATCCACGGCCTCACCACTAATGTGCCTAAAGGCAACATTAATTTTTAGGTTCAAAAATTCATCCATTTTATTAATGAAAAGCTTGTTTAAATAGTACAATGGAAACCCTAATTGTAATATATTAAAAAACCAGAAATAACCCTAGGTAATAATCCTTATTACAAATAAAAACTTGGGCCCTTAACATTTGGCCCACTTTATAATAAACACCAATATTAAAACCTAGGGCCCCTAACAGTCGGCCCACTCTAAAATAAAAACTAACATTAACCTTCTATAGAAGGCCTTCGCTATTTTCAACCCATTCATTACCAAATAACTTGAATGGATTATTAGGCTTCATCCTTGGATGCTTGGATCCATACTTCGAGGCTTGTTTTCTTGATGCTCCTTGTATCATACCAGACTTTATTCTTTATTTTTCTTTACAAGGAAATTTCTATTCAAAGATTTCGTATTTCTTGACTCAATTATCATATTTGGATTGACTTTAGGAATTTTAGACTTATGTACTAAAAATCGATACGCACTATTATTGTGAGAATATCCATGGAATATACAATCAACAGTTTTTTATTCTAGTATCACCTTCTTAGGTTTAGGAACCATCACTTTGGAGAAACACCCACACACTTTCAGATATTTGTAGGAAAGTGTGTGATCTTTTCACAATTTCTATGGTGTCTTATCCAATCTTCTGTGAGGTGACTTATTCATAACATAGTTGGAAGAAAGCAAGGCTTCCCCCTACAAATTATGGGGTAAACCAGAGCTTGTCAATATGGCATTCATCATTTTCCTACAATGTTTGATTTTTGTGTTCTATAATTATAATATCCCATCTAATGTCAGGATGCTACCAGCAGGATACAGAAAAACTCATCTCTCTAAGCCTTTGATGCTATTAAAATTTCAGCATGACCTCTTTTAAAAATCATTCAACCTGGATCAAAGACCAGCACCTCGAGTTGACGTGAAATTAAATTCAAAAGTAACCATCTCAACTCAAGCAAATAGGCCTCTGACCTAACAAATCTCAACTCATATGTAACGACTTAAGACCGACTTGATTGTACCGAGGTGATCCACTGTCTTAAAAAGTCTATAGTAATCTACTAGCTCCTTAAGTCTAATGTGAACCTTCAAAACTAGCAAACTATTGAGGTGTGAACTATAAAGCTCAGTAAGTAACTCATGTCTTATGTAAATATATCAAGTAACGATAAGAACTTCAATTAGAAATTAGATATATGTAAATATACACAAACTTATAAATCTCATCTTTATGCGATGACCACTTACATATACTATACCTTGATAATTCACTCATTGTACTGAATACAACATTGTAATAAACTTATCTTCTCGATTTCCACACTATACTACATATCTATGGAATTCTAGTATCTCTCATACACAAATCTGGAAATCATCAACCACATACATACATACTCTTTTTTCTGCATTGCAGTTATACGTTACATACTTGTAACATCAAATTTCTCCTAACTGGAATTAACATATTGTCTACCAAATGACCCAAACCTACGGCTAAAAGCCATCCCAAACTCGTGGTGGTTAGTCAGCTTAAATTATGATTGGTTATTTCATATGGATTACGTGATCTAAAACGCAAGCATTAGCTAACTGTGAGTTATAAAACATTTACCGAAACACTGAGCTGAAACCTCAGACTTCTATATACATAAGATATCTGTTGGGGCAGTTGTGGAACCCTTATGGTAGGATCGGTGCCCCGCGCAGCAGAAGTAGGTCTAACCCATAGATATCAAGGGTAGGTGTATTTTAAAATATTTTTATGTAAAACTACATCCCGATACGAGTCCGTGGAAAAAACGGGGACCCAATCAGAGTCCGAAAGCTCCGGAATGGAGAAAAATAAGTTTTAGTTTGAATCAACGATGGGTGTCGTGACGCGAGAGCTTGGGCATAGCGACACCCAAAATACTGAGAGCATTTTTCAATTTAACATCGATGCGTTGCGACGCTCCTAAAAATTTAGGCATATGTCGCGAAGCGCAGAGATTTACGTCACGACGTGGACATACCTGATGGATTTTTTTATGTTTAAAACAAGTCTAAACACTTCTAATTTTCTCCTAATACTTCAAATATACTTAAAATCCAATTTTAACTTCATAACCACATCAACACATGTTTTACAACTAGCATACATGTAATCTAAATACTTATATGCATTTGTTCGAATCTAATTACAAACCATTTTAGAATCCTGTTAGCACCTTTTTTTATTGGCATGTGTCCGTGACAAAACAAGTTCAATGAGTTGTAATCTTTCATGAAGATCTTTGTGCAATTGGACTGGTTTCTGGCTGTTGTGCATCAGACATACGTTCGTGGTGCGTTCGTTGCAGCGTTCGAACGATTGGCGTTAGTGCTGCGTTCGTTTGTGGGTTCGAACGATTGGCGTTAGTGTTGCGTTCTGCATCCTGTTCGAACATCTTCGTTAGTGCTGCGTTCTTCAGCGTGTTCGAACATCTTCGTTGGTGCTGCGTTCGTAATTGGGTTCGAACGTGTGGCGTTAGTGGCACGTTCTTTATTGGGTTCGAACGGGAGCATTCCAGAGAGCAAACGTTCGAGTCACGTTCTTGGTGGGTTCGAACGAGATCATTCCAAAGAGTTCACGTTCGTTGTGCGTTCGAGTGGCGTTCGAACGAGTCTTCACAGAAAGGGCGCGTTCGTGTTGCGTTCTAGTAGGCGTTCGAACGCGACTGCGATCTGAACGCGTTTTTGGCCTGCAAAACCCTAGGTTTTCACCCTACCTATAAATATAACACTTAGCCGCCATTCCCCTTTAGTTGAAAGAGCTAAAATACTTTTCCCTTGAGCCAAATCTCTCAAAGCTTTCAACTCTCTTTGATTCCACCTTGAAGACTCTTTCATCTTCCTGTCTTCTTTGTTAAAAGGTGTGAATCCTTATTAGTTAAACCTTCAACACAACTTAACCCAAATTCCTAATCCTTTAGAGTTTTAGGAGGAAGTTTGGTAGTCGGAGTTCCGGCGTCAATTGGTGATATAATCTACTCAGAGACTTCAGAGGTTCTGAAGAAAACCGTGGGTCGCGGGCTTGAGGAGTTCCTTGAGTTCTTGCAGTATTGAGGTACTTGAGTCGGTGGAGTTGCCACCATAGGTCTTGACCATCGCTGTAAGTTTTTCTCTATATAGTGGATTCGGGTGGTAGCCTATACCCGGAGTGGTTTTTTACTCGGAAGAGTTTTCCACTTCGTCACCAAAATCATTGTGTTGAATTTTGTATGGTTTGATTTATTTTGCTGCTTTAATTTATTATTATTGTTTTAATATTTGCAGCATAATTTTATTTGATTGCTATTGTGGTTGCCTGTTTTTCATCCATAGTTGCAGTAACAGGACTTGTCATGCTTATTGTTTGTAATTCCGCATAGGGTCAGAACCGTTGTTTAAAATCGAATTTTCAAATCCCAATTAGAAATGTCTCATGAACATTCTAGTTCACCTAAAGGTGGTCAAGTGAATCTAGAATGGTAGCCATAGCTCTAAGATTTAATCTAAAGTTCCAAACTCTTATTAATTTTCATGTCCAATATGAACATTTTTGACCTAATACGTAAGCATATTGTGTTTATACTTCCAAAGTATCCTAACACAATTGATTAGCCTTATTTCAACATTAAGCTATGTGATCATGCATTTAATACACAAATAAACATAGCTTAGGAGAAGATCAAATATTACCTAGTAAGCTTGATGTAAGATCCAATCTACTTATCCTTTGTTGAAATCGTTGAAGAACCTCCAAGGTGTGCAAGCTTGACTTCAAGGTTCAACTTTGATTTCTGATGCTAGCAAGCTTCACTTTAAGATCTAATCTTGATTTCTCCTTAATCAAATATTTTAGAGACCTCATAAGCTTCTGTAAACACTTCTCTAACTTAGGCTAATCTCTCAAGAGTTATTTATGTATAGCTTACTCAAGCTTTTACTTATGCTTAAACTTGTTATTAAAACCTCTTAAGCTTGCTATTTATAGAAAAACTTAGGTATTTTTAATTAATAAAAGTTGTAATCAACTTTTAAGTGGGCTTAATCCAATTTGTCTAAATATGTATAATTAGGTGTGACTAATCTCCATTGTCTCCTACTTTAATTTCATCCAATTAAATCAAGCTAATGATTAGAAAATAGATTATTTAAATATTTTCCACTTGATATAATCCAATTAAATCAAGCCACAAACACCTATTATTACATACTTACAATTGTCATAATATCCTCAAATAGTATAGATAATTATGATTTTACAATTAAGCTCTTATGTAATTATAGAATTAATTCAGTTAGGTCAAAGTAAATAATCAATGTTATCTAATAATAATTGATTATCTTAGTTGATAATAATAATATCGAATATTATCTTTTATAAAAAATAATCGGCTACCCAAGTTCTCAACGAGTACACTTCATATTGAGATTCTCTAAGTTCAGACACATTATTCATATAAGCCTAGCTAATATGTACACAATTCAGCCACCTCCGAATTCTCGAAGAACACGAATGACCTTTCTAAACTATACAAGTCGAGGTTATCATATATGTTTAATAATGCTTCCGTCGTAGGCTATCCGAGTTGTGCTTAATAAACATAGAATACACTGTCAAGTTTCCAAAGCGTACATCACATGTCGACATGTCCATGATTCTTTACAAATGATGTGATCCACCCTGGGTGATCGGCAAGTTTAAGAATCGTGGCTTTACTTATATAGATACCTAAACCCCTTATGGTACACATAAGGGCGGACGGATCCTATCTTGCTTCACACTTGATTACTGAGTGCATCGATCCATACCCAACGAACATCTAGAGGCCAGACCATGAAAGGTTTCTGAAATATATGGCATCAAAATGTGGAGGATCTCACACAAAATCAATGCTATCATATAGTCAAAGGATTACATATGCTACTCGACTCGAGGAGATTCCTATTAACTATTAGGAATCACCTATGAGTCATTCAATAATCACTTCAACGAATACCCACATATCTATATGATTTTCCAAAACTCATGGTATATCAGTTTAAACCATTGGAACTCCAATTTCAATATACAACATGTGCTAGTCTTCTAGGTTATAGGAATTCGACCGTATTCCAAAAACAATGAATATGAATATTTACTTTAAGAATAGTTTACACCTAGTGTCAAGACTATTTTAAGGTCGATGTCATTCTTAGTATATCTATACATCAATCGAATACACATAATGACAATACCATTAATAAGGTATGAAATGAAAAAAATAGTTATTTTATTAATAAATAATAAAATATACAAATCGGATTAGCACTCCAAGCACCAACTCATCAAACTCCCACTTATTTAGTGCCAATCTAGATGATACCGTAGTCTCATCTCCGCCAAATATTTATCAAATAACTTAGGAGATAATGCCTTTGTAAGCGGGTCTGTTATGTTGTCTTGTCCTTAAGCCTTTAAGACCACTATGTCTTTCCGTTCAATAATCTCTCTAATTACGCGGTATTTCCTTTCCATGTGTTTAGACTTGGAATGAGCCCTCAGCTCCTTAGCCTGCGCGATGGCTTCGTTATTGTCACGGTACATTGGGATCGAATCCGCAATACTAGGCACAATGCCAAGTTCTTGATAAAATTTATAATCCAAACATTTTCTTTAAGAGCTTCTAAAGTCGCTATAAATTTCGCCTCAATGGTGGAATCAGCTATTAAGCCTTGTTTTGAACATCTCCAACTTACAGCACCACCATTAAGGGTAAATATGTATTCTGATGTAGATTTTCTATCATCTGGATGTTAGGTTCTGCCAAGGATCAAATAAGCATAAAAGATGTGAATACACAAAGTAAGATAGCGAAAAATATACTCACTTTGATCGGTTTCTTAGATGTTGAAAAGTTCAAAACTTTTGCTCCTTTGTGTAGTGCTCTAAGCTCCTCTTTGTATTAATGGTGTAGCTCCAAGGCTTGAACTTTGATTCCAAAATCAATGGGAAAGTTTCCCTAACACCTTTATTTGCTCCTTGGAAGTGCTAACTTGAGGAAAAAAATGCAACAAATTTTCCTTCTATGAGAGGAATGTCACAGCATTGAGGGTTTGTGAGAGAGAAAGTTTCTATTTTTTTTATGTTGTGCAATAGATTTCAAAAATCAATTATGTCATATACCAAATCTAAGTTAGTAAAGGTCAATCATAAATCAATAATAAAATAATGAAATGTGTTTTACAAGTCATAACCAACCAACACTTCCATCACCAAAAGTAAATATTTGAATAGTGATGTGACTTGATGTGGACCCCACTTTAATTCAAAATCCGAATGGCCCGCAAACAAATTTCGGGCTCGGGTTCGTTAATTCTGAATTAAAGAATTTTCCGTTGCGACTTAATTAAATCAAATTTAATTAAATAATAATGCCTTGCAAAATTATTACGAAAGTCGCTCGCGAATTAATTCCAAATTAATTCGTTCGCCCGAATTAAAATCTAATTTTAATTTCGCTTAGAAATCTAATTTCATTTAATATATATCGAATATATTATTTTATCGATTAATTCCAAATAATCGTTCTCTCTCTTCAATTCGAATTTTATCCCAGATAAATTATCTCCAAAATTAATCCTATATTAATTTTCTCTCTCTCATAATTAATCCTAGATTAATTCTGTTCGAGTCATACATCATCGGTGAATCTTCGAGAACGACCCATGAGATCCTTGGATATGTTGGCAGTAAATCTGGTCGTCGGACTATCCGAATATGTGCGTACCTCGTATCACGTTCTTACCAATTTACAAGACATGGTTGGCTTCTAGCATAGCGCCATGCCTACCCAATTCTCCAGAAATATTCTTTTAAGGAATATATAATCTATGTCAGGCGTAGTATACGTAGTATTGCGTATAGCGATCTAGTATCGGATGTCACATGCAAGGCCTGGAGCTGGAATAGTGTCTGCCATGTATGAAGCATAAATAGGATCACAAGTAACTTGTCTCTTTAATCGGATAATCATGATCTTGTCATATTATCACAATAGTTGCAACATAATAGAGAATTAGTTTTGTATCCCTGTGTGATCATCATCTCCATATGACTGAAATCATACTTCCATCTTGACATCACACTCAATACACTACGATTCTCAATAAACCCAGAAGAGGTGTACACAGAACCTGTTAAAGCCCCGGACGACCAAAACCAAATCGTACTGATTGTCGCAAGTATTTGCGATGCAAGTCTCAGGTTAAGACCAAATACACCTACCCTGATTCGGATTCCCATAGACACATAGTCACACTACCAATGGGATTCCAAGTGGTTTATCCAGAGTGAAGCTATTCCCGTACATCGGTAAACACAACCTCCTATCACACTTGCACAAGTATCAAATACTTAAATATATGAGAACTATGTCGCTATGCTCCCACAACGCACACAAGTGAAATACTAGTTTATTTCGTATTATCGATGTCCAGTCTCGATAATACTACGACTAGGGATATTTAATGATTAAACCTTCGTGGATTGATATTGTCTCATATCTTATAATCCGGAACTAATCATAAGGACTTATATCGTTTATATATTTAAGTAATCTAATTACAAAATGATAAAATAGCAATTTACATTATCACATAGTTAATTTGTGCAAAAACCACAATGTCTTTCACGAATAATGACGCTATGGGTCATAATTATCCAACACTGGATCTCCCTAGAAGTCGGAGTCTGTATCACCCTTAACTTGTAGCTCATTTTCTCTATATATTATAAACTTATCCTTGGTATCCTTAAGATATTTGAGGATATGTTTCATGGTTGTCCAATGATCATTACCTGGATCAGATTGATATCGGCTGGTCACACTGACGCCGAAATTGATGTCAAGCCTAGTACATAATATTACATACATTATGCTTCCAATACAAGAAGCATATGGTAAGTTAGACATCCTAACTCTTTCTTCCTCAGTCTGAGGTACCATTTTCTTCAAAAGATGTATGCTATATCGGAAAGGTGCATTTACTGCCTTGCAGTTGGTAAAAATATACCTTTCTAACATCTTCTCTATATACGTCGATTGTGACAACACTATAAGCTTCCTAACTCTATCACGGTAGAGCCTTATACCTAGTATATAGAAAGCCTCACTCATATCTTTCATGGAGAAGTTCTTGCAAAGGTAGGCTTTCACACTTTGCATCATCGCTATATCATCTCCTATGATAAGGATGTCGTCTACATACAAGACCAGGAAAACTATCATGCTCTCATTCACTTTCTTATAAACACATGGTTATTCCTTGTTCTTGATGAATCCAGGTAATCTAATTATCTCATCAAAATGACAATTCCAGCTTTAGGATGCCTGTTTAGGTCCATAAATAGACTTTTGGAGCTTACAAATCAAGTTTGAAGTCTCATTGGATACGAAAACCTCTGGTTATTCCATATAGATATCCTCTTCAAGGAATCCTTTTAGGAAAGCGATTTTCACATCCATTTGCCATATCTCATAGTCGTGATATGTAGTAACGGCTAAAAGAATCCTAATGGATTTTAGCATGGCTACTGGTGAAAAAATTTCCTCATAGTCAATCTCATGATGTTGAGTGTAACATTTCGCTACCAGTCGGTCCTTAAAGGTTTCCATCTTTCCATCGGGCCCTCGCTTTCTTTTGTAAACCTATTTACAACCAATAGTTTTAACTTCTTCAGGAAGTTCAACTAAGTCCCAGATTTGATTTGCATGCATTGAATCCATTTCGAATTTCATGGATTCCTGCTATTTTCCCAAATCAATATCCAATATGACTTCTTTATACGTAGTCGGATCTGTTTCCTCCAAGAGGAGAACATCAAGTCTCACATCAGATGTTAAAAATAATCTCTCATGAGGCCTTGATATTCTGTTCGACTTACATAGAACCTATGTTGTAGATCCTTTATCTAATTGGATTTCTGGTTCCATCTCTGGTTCCTTATATTGGGATCAAACTCATCAAGTTTAATCTCACTGCAATTCTAAAATATAGCTATTTATTAATAAATAATAAAATGTACAAATCAGATTGGCATTCCAAGCATCAACTCCATCAATACCGATATTGGATTCAATCCATTAGAATCTTCACAAACTACATTTTGTATGTAGTAAACACTTAACACTCAGCCCTTACATTAATATCACGAATCGACCATGCATCTCAACATACAATTTATCCATAGTGCAAACTTATAACATACTACCATCTTTCTCATTAAATCTGAACTAGATATAAGGAAACCAACTGTGCAGGGTCCAAATTCTGAAATCACACTATAATAGAATAACAACTTCATCTAGCCCCTTAAGGCAAGCTATATGCAAAAGCTAGAATTTCTATATATGAAAATCGTAAAACTTTAATAGAAACTTTGAAAATTATATAGATTTATAAAATAAGAAATCCCATATGTTAGAAAATCTCCAAGCCAGCTGGAAGTAAAACCGAATTCAAAATCTTTGATTGTATATAAGATAAAGTAGTGTCAAAATCATATACACAAAATTCCAATTTGGTACTGTGTCGGAAATCAATTCTTTTATAAGAGCAAATAGTTGTGCAAATTATTATCATGAAATTTTCATACAACTGATAAAATCAAACCTCAAATCAACAGATTCCATAACTAGTGAAATTAAATTTCACGTACTCTATAAATTTATAAAACTCTTGTGTAACTTTCAAATCTATATAGTTAGACGTCATATAAAAAATTTGTAAAATCCTCTTTTATGAAAATTTAAAAGTCGTTGTAGTAACTTGGTGATTAGGGACATTATGTATCACCATACCCCTAAGCACCTGTCTGAAATCCTCTATAAAATCTTATGTTTAGAGGATTACTTATCGTCGTCCCCCTAAATACCTAAATAGTGTCATGGGGCGTTACATTTCATCGTCTCTCATGACACTAAGGCTGAGATCTAAGGGAATTACATATCTTTGTCTCTCTAGTCCTGAATCTGGATCTAAACTAGATTCTAGGGGTGTTACATAACGTCTTCACTCTAGCCCCGAATCTGTATCTGTTCATATCACTGTAACTAGGATCCAAGGCGTTATGTATCATCGTCCCGCTAGTCCTGAACTTATATATGTCCATTTCACTATAACTAGGATCCAGGGATATTACATATCGACATCTCCCTAGTCCTAAATCTGTATTTGTCCATGTCACTGTAACTAGGATCTAGAGGCGTTACATTTCTGTCCATATATATTGTGTCTCTCTCTAGGTATGTAGAATACATATGCATCATCATAGTAATCATATGAACATGTAAGTCATGCGATACAATGCAATGCAATAATATTATCCATATACATGATCGGTGAAATCACTCATGTTACGCAAGCGCACGTATCACTCAAGTAGTATAAAATGTATCGATCCCATGAGGACTTAATATATAGACTATCAATTTATGAAGTTAAATATTTACAAGTATCTAATAGATTAGTTGTTGATTGGATATTGATTTTTATCTAAAACAAGTAAATAAAATAGTGCGAAAGTAAATTTAAGGAAAATTCAATATTATGAAACTATCTAGGGTTGTGAATCCTTCCAATATCTTTTAAAGATGAAGTGATTATCTCATGTTTGTGTAATTTATTGGTTTATTAACTTGGAACATGAAAATATGCAAAAGTCTCTTCCGATTGTCAGATGCAAACACTCAAAGTAACTCAATTAACTATATTCCTATGTTAACCAAGTTACCTTAATTCATTAAGATTAAGTTCCAATTATGACTACCCACGTCTGACAGGTATATTCTTATCCTGTAATGAAAACTACCTAAGAGTTATTTGCCCCGAGGTGATATCCTGAGCAATTGAGTCTAAGGCAAACCTAAAATCCTTTTTCCAAGTTCATTTTAAGTTTATCAAATCAATCTTATTAGTGGCCAGTTAACAAGAAGCATTAAGCTTAAGACTCAATAAATAAACCTTTATATTACCCAAGACATAAAATAACCAACTTTATAAACCAATGATATTGGAATTCATCACACCAGTAGATAATATGTTTAGCTACAAAACTTACCTAAAATTATAAAATGCATAGTTAAACAGAATAACATAACAGAAAAATAAAAAAGTAAAGAAAATTACAACAATAAAAGAAAATGCAGTATTTGAAGGGAGTAATCACACACATATAACGCAAGCACACGTATCGTTCAAGTAGTATAAAAATATCGATCCCACAAGGACTTAATTCCTACTATTTTTATTAACTATTGATACTATTTATTTACAGGTATCTAATTAAGGGAGAATAGAATAATCGCTTGATTGATTAGTTGAATGTGGATTTTCTGATTAAATAATAAAATAAACAAAAGAAAATACTAAGGAAAATAAATAAAAAATACAAATATCTAGGGTTGTGATTCCACACAATATTATTCTAAAGATGGATTGATTCTCTTATATATGTGTAATAAATCAGTTTGCCAACATGGAACATGAAATTATCCAAAAACCTCTTCCGATGGTCAGATGCAAATACCCAAATAACCTAATTAATCATATTCCTATGTTAACCAAGTTACATGAATTCATTAAGTTCAAGTTCCAATTATGGCTACCCACGTCTGACAAGTATATTCCTATCCTACAAGGAAATCTATTAAATGGTTATCTATCCTCAAGGAAGATCGTGAGTTATTAAATCTAAGGCTGAAACCTAAAATCCCTTTTCCAAGTTCATTTTATGTTTACCACATCAATCTTATTGGTGATCAGGCAACAAGAAGAATTAGGCTTAAGATTCAATAAACAAACTAAAGAATTACCCAACATATAATTAAATCAATTATTAAGCATGTTAATATTGTACTTCATCACTTCCCTAGAATAAAAATAAAATATTAGGATTATAGGATCCACCTTTACTATTTCTAATTTAGAAATCTCCATTATTATAATATAGAAATTATCAGTGATATTACCAACCGACCATATAGGCGGTATCCTGATTAAGTAAGATTTTCAATTAAGTCCAACCGACCATAAAGACGATGTTATCATTTGTCCATAACCAGCCATATAGGCAGTAATTATCTGTCACCTAAAGACCGACCATATAGGCAGTGTCACATTACGTCAAATAAATAAAACCGGCCATTAAGACGGTATAACCTTTAATTTAAATTATAATTTTCATATTATAATTAAGTGGCAAAAAGAATTTTGTCTCATTCAGTATTTGTGCCACCTTTTTAAACTTTGTCGCTCCAATGATTCTGAAAAGAAAATCATGAGGTCTCGTATGGTGCTTGACTTTGAATTAAAATTCCATTCTATCAAGCCTCTGGTTGATGCCTTTGATCTGTACTCCCCAAAACATTGATGTTTCACATGAATGTCTGAAATCTTCAATATGGTCAGTCATTTGCTCCTCCATTTGTCCTGCATCTTGCTTTACCTTTTCTTCACAGATGAATTTTAAAATTTCCTCATTCAATTCTTCATCTGTCATCTGTGAAATGCACGCTCCATAAGTGTCAACCTAAGGATGTAAGAAGATATCAGATTTTAGGTCTTCATCCTCTGTGGTTGATATGACTGGCTCAGGTAGATCTTCTTTAAACATTTGTACAATAGAAGCTCCAAGATCTTCATTTTGAGGATACAAAATTTCATCCTCAATTTTTTGTTTGCACAAACAGCTCTATTTCTTCATCCTCGTCAGAGTCCAAAAAATAAAAATCAAATCAAGACTTTACTGGTTCGGGTTCCTGAACTGATATCCCAGATTCCTGATACCGCTCAACCTCATTCTCTGCTAAAGTGTCATCTTCAAATTCTTGGTACTTGAAGACTTCATCAGTGTCATCTACTCCGTGAGATATGTAATTCAGGTTTTCTATTAATTGTCTGATTTGATCTGTCATCCTCTGTATAGAATTCGCTTGACTCTGAAATTGTGCATCAATTAGAGCTTCTCGTTTCTTGAACCAATCTTTGAACATGTGAATCATCTGATCTTCCTCTGATGGTTCAAGTTCTTGATGAAGATCGTATGTGGATGGTGGATAAGATGGAAAATATGATTACGTGAAATATACTGGTTCTTCGTACCTTGAATGATTCCGATAATTCTACCACTTGAAAGGTATATGCTGTTGTGTGAGGAACGGACAAAACGGAGCGCAGCGGAACCCGCCCGAGATCAAATCTCGGATGAATAAATTTTTTTCCTTTTTCGGTAGTCCTTAACAGTGGGTTTAAAATTTTTCATCAACTTAAAATTTTCCTAATGCACTAAAAATATTTTCCATGCATTAAATAATTACCATAAGCCAATTAAAATTTTTCAACACACTTTAATACATTTATCAACTCTTGAAAAATTATTCTAAGTATCTAGAAATTATTTCCAACATTTGAAAATAATCCAAGCATACAAAATTATTTTCCAACTCTTGAAAAAATAATCCAAGAATGCAAAAATTAACATATCATATATATACTAATTTTTCCAACACTTGAGTGCTTCTAATCCTCACATACATGCTTCCAATTCATCCAACACTTCCACAACAATTTTTCTCAACAAAAATCAATCAAAAAATTGAACAAATAAATTGACAAATTAAATGTACCAACAAGCGTTGACAAATGATTGAAGCATTGCATCCAAGCTTCCAAATCCTCCAAGCTTTTGAACTCAAGTTTCTCCAAATCTTCCAAACTTTTGAACTCCTTCAAAAACTCCACCAAATTGAGCTTTCTCAAGAACAAATCTTGGTGATCAAAAGTTGGTTTGATCACTCAAGAATTGCAACAAGATTTTCCCCAATTTAACTCTTAAAACCCTAGGGAAAATCTAAGTTTCAAGAACACAAATCAACCTCTAACTCTTAAGGATTAATTCTATGAACTTGAATCAAGGTTTGGGTAATTTTTGGTGAGATTATTGGCTTGAATTTTTTATCAAGAAAATGAAGAAATCTCAGCCCCAAAACTCTCTCAAAGTCACGGCAGTGGCTTAATTTTCCAAAGAAATGATTTTTGCTTTTGTTAACTTGTTCTTTTCTTCAACGGTAGTGGTGTGCTTCCCCTTAAAAAAAATTATTTTTCATTTGTTCATTTATTCTCTCTTCAGTGGAGTAAAAAGAGAAAAACATCTTTTTCTTTTAAAGAAATATATTTTTATTTTTATTAAATTAATTAAGAAAACCAAAACCAAACCAATTAACAAACCATGGTTTAAGGGAATCTTTTCCCTACACCACAAGTTTCAAACAACAACTTAACCATAGTTAAAATTAATCTCACCAACTTTAGTAACTTAGTTACCTTCAAATGATTTTAGTTACTTTAACTAAAAAATATTCAATTGCATTAACTTAGTTACTTTAATTAACTAAAACCTTTATTTGTATAAACTAAGTAATTAATGTTGTATATTAATTTAACAATTAAATTAATTCACAAAAATAATTACTAATTTAATGTAAATTAAATTTACATTTATTATACAATAAACTTATATCAGCTCTTGATATAAAATTAATTAATTCAATTCATCTCATGAATTATCGTATTAAATAATTTAATCCTAAAAAACCCAAAAAATACTTTGTCAACATTTGACGAAAAGTCGCCCTAGTGCTCAACGAGTTAACTTAATATAATGGAACTCTCTAGGCTTACATTCGGTTGTTACGTATATATATACATATATATCTCATATACTTGTATACATATTTCATAAAGGCCTGTCCACCTACAAATCATAACTAAACAACACGACACGTCGAACCATACAAGTCGAGGTTAAAACGCTAATGTCTAATCCCTCCGTCATTTCCGTTTCCAATTGAGTAAGGTTATAGTTATACTGTCAAAACCTTAGCTACTCAATATAAACTAACTTTTCAAAACTATATTCCATTAATAAATAATATATGTGAAACTCTTTTCAATATTATTTATAATGTCAAAGAAATAATTTCTTCGACGAACTTTCGGCCGAAAGATTTATGGAATATACTCTGAAAAATATCTGGAAACATAATCCAACCATATGGACTGACGAATCCTCATATTAACATACACCGATCTTCGTGAGCATCCGTCTATACCTAACAGACATCCATCGGTCAGACCATGAAAGGTCTCTGACATGAATGGTATCAGGCATAGAGGATCGCTCACAAGACCACCGTGGTGTCTCAAGTCAAAGGACCACAATAACTACTTAACTCGAAAAGATAACTATTGACAGTTTTATGGAATATCTATTAGTCATCTTTTATGAGTTAATTCAATATTCATTCAACTAATGAATATCTGCAATTCTATACGAACTTTCGCTAAACTCACGGTCTGTTGAGACAAACCATAAGTCCATTACATATATAGACAATATACTAGTCTTACCAATATAATGACCGACCCATGTCAATATATCTAGACCATGAATAATTTATATTCGAAAGAATGTGTGATATTTCTCAACATCATTTGCAACTCTTGCAACTATATTACCATATGTTTTAACTCTCAGGTCTTTACTAAATTCATATAAGGTTCCGAGTGAAACTCGAAATCTCTAACTTTTAGAGTAATATAACTTTTAGATTTACAATATATAAATAAAAGTAAGAGTTTTACCATATATTTAAATAAATAATCATGATAAAATAAATATTATATTGCATAAATATCAAATATTCATACAAAAAGTGAATGGTGTTCGATCACCATTTCCAACACTCCTACTTGATATAGTGCCATTCACGATGGTATCTAATACCCATTGACTCCACGAGTCCCTCAAACAAGTTGGGAGTTAAGGCTTTAGTTAGTGGATCTGCTACATTTTGTTCAGTTTGTACTTTACAAACTTTAATGGCACCGCCATTGAGAGAAAACGCAAACTTAGATGTAGACTTTCTATCATCTGGATCAGATTGAAAATCTGAATCCGTGTAACCTCTCAACTGTAAGTCATTTTCTCCATAAATGAGAAACTTATCCTTTGTACCCTTAAGGTATTTCAGGATATGTTTCTCAGCCATCCAATGATCCTGACCCGGATCAGACTGATAACAACGTGTAACACTTACAGCCATGCTGATATCAGGTCTAGTACATAACATGGCATACATTATGCTACCAACCACGGAAGCATAAGGCTGGCTAAGCATCTTAGCCCTTCCATCATCTGTCTTAGGACATATTTTCTTGGACAGATGAATATCATGTTTAAAAGGCACATTGATTGTCTTACAGTCAACAAAGTTGTACCTTTCTAAGATATAATCAATATACTTGGACTGAGAGATTTCTATCAGCCTCCTCGCTCTATCTCTATAAAGCTTTATACCTAGTATCTAAAAGGCCACTCACATATCCTTCATGGAGAACATTCTTACTAAAAAAACCTTTGATAGATTGTAACATACCTATATCGTTTTCGAAAATAAGTATATCATCAACATAAAGCACTAAGAAGGCTATCATGCTCCCACTAACCTTTTTATAGACACAGGATTCCTCTTCGTTTTAATGAAATCAGACGATCTGATCACATCATCAAAATGAAGATTCCAACTATGGGAAGCTTATTTAAGTCCATAAATAGACCTTTTAAGCTTACATACAAGATTAGGATCTTTGACGAATGCGAATCATATGGGTTGTTCCATATGGATATCTTCCTCAAGATTTCCATTCAGAAATGCAGTTTTCATATCCATCTGCCAAATTTCATAATCATAGTATGCGGTAATAGCTAATAAAATCCTGATTGACTTCAGCATGGCGACAGGATAAAAGGTTTACTCATAATCAATAGCTGATTTCTGAGTATATCATTTTACTACCAGTCGGGCTTTAAAAGTTTCAACCTTTCCATCGAACCCTCGTTTCCTCTTGTAAACCCATTTACAAACGATATGAATAATTTCGTCAGGAAACGAAACCAAGTCCCAGACTTGATTCTCATGCATTAAGGCAATCTCGGATTTCATAGCTTCCAGCCATTTTTCTACATCGATGTCTAATATCACCTCTCTGTAGGTTAAAGGATCTTTTTCTTCAACTAAGAAAAACATCGAGCGCATCATCAGATGATATCTCATATCTAATAGGGGGTCTCGATATCCTCTATGACCTACGAGATTGTTGTGTCAAAGGTACCTCATCTTCGTGAACTTCTTGTTCTATCGTCGATTCAATGTTACTTTGATTGACTTCATCTAAATCAATCATTCTATGATCTGCACTTTCTAACACAAATTGTGTTTCTAAGAAAGTTGCATTTCAAGCAACGAACACATTTCAGTTCTTGGGATCACAGAACTGATATCCCATAAAATTTTTAGGATATCCAACGAATCGATACTTATACCCTCTAGGTGGAAGTTTATCTTGTTGTACAACTCTTACATAAGCAGGACAACCCCAAATCTTGACATAGTTAAGACTGGGTTTCCTTCCGGTCCATAACTCATACGGAGTAGTCGGAACGGTTTTCGATGGAACTTTGTTCAGAAGATGAGCGGCATTGTCTAGAACATGGCCCCACAAGTATATTGGTAGATCAGTAAAACTCATCATAGATCGAACCATATCTAATAAAGTTCGATTCCTCATCTCCGAAACACCATTGTGTTGAGGAGTGTCTGGAGGGGCATACTGAACGAGAATCCCATTCTCTTTTAAATAACTCACGAACTCACTACTCATATACTCACTGCCCCGATCTGATCGAAGGTATTTCAAGAGTTTTCTGGTTTGTTTCTCTACTTCAAATCGGTATTCTTTGAACTTTTCAAAAGTTTTCGATTTGTATTTCTTAAGAAGCACATAACCATATCGTGACAAATCATCGATAAAAATTATAAAATATTGAAACCCACCCATGGCAGTAAGATTTATTAGACCATATACATCAGAATGCACAAGTTCTAATACATCACTAGCACGGTGTCCAACACCACTAAATGAGGATTTGGTCATTTTACCTTGAATACAATATTCGCAAACTGGTAAAGGTTCTATGGTTAGATCTGCTATCATACCATCCTTAACTAGTTTGGTTAGGTATTTTATGCCTATATGACCTAATCTCATATGACAAATTTCTGTGTTATTTATTTCATCCGATCTTTTCCTTTTAGATTTCTCTATATTAAAGGTATCACGACTTTTTGTAAAAATATAATGTCTGTCAACCATAGGACATGAAACAAGCAAAACATTCATTTTATCATATAAATTCAAAAGACCATCTTTTATTTTGCATGAAATCCTTCATTGTCAAGTACAGGAAGCAAAATGATTTGTCGTATCATATTCGGCACAAAATAACAGTTATTAAGTTGAATATTACATTCATCCGAGACTGTCAAACACAAAAGTCCTACTGCTTCAACTTGTAGAGAATCTTTATTCCCTACTCGCAGTTGTATCTCTCCCGGCTTTAATCTTCTAGTTTTCCTCAGATCCTGCAACGAATTGCAGATATGAGAAGGAAAAGCGGTGTCAACACCCAAGTCGAACTAGAATCAAAAGCAAGTGTAATGTCAATAATAGGAAAACAAATACCTGAGGGCGCTATCTTCAAAGAAGCTAAATATTTTAGACAGTTGCGTTTCCAATGTCCAAACATGTCGTAGTGGAAACATTTTCCTTTTGCAACTTCTATCTTCACCTTTGGTTTAGAAACCCTTGCGGAAGCAACCTTAGGACCTTTATCTTTAACTTTCTTTTTCTTTTTCTTCTGTTTCTTCCTAACCGGATTTGAGAAGCCTAAGAAGGTCCAGAAGAAGAAGCACCAGTGATCATGAATACAGAACTATTATTATTCATGTCTTCTTGAGCTGTCAGCAACATATTGTGCAACTCAGAATAGGTGGGAAGCATCTTATGCATGCTAAAGTTAACGATAAAGTCCTTGAAAGACTTATGAAGAGATGCGAGAATCATACTATTCCCAAGGCGATTGTCAAAAGGAATATCCACCTTTCGAGCTCTTCGATACAATCTATTAACTTCATCACATGTGGGCTAACAGGTTTTCCCTCCAGGAGGAAAGTATGAAAAATCGACAGCCACCCTATACATCTCTACCTGTGGTCGATCATTGAATAGTTCCTTCAAATGTAAAAAGATGGATCCGGAATTAGTATCGACATATACTTCCTCTGTAGTTCCGGCACCATGGATCTAAAGATATATGACCGGACTTTCCGATCATCATTCTTCCATTTGTTGAACATCTCACGTTCTTCATCTAAAGCATCATCTAAAACCCTTGCGAGCATTGGACGATCTAGAACATATTCAAATTGCTCCGCTTGGTAAAGAATACGGAGATTCATAAGCCAAATATTATAATTAACAGGACCCTGGAGCTTATGCATATCAAGTATACGCGAAAGCGGGTTCGAAACAGACATTCTATCTACACAGGGAAAAACAAATAAGCGGAAAATTAATATTTAAATATCATGATAAAACACTAAATAGAATATGGAGTTACTTTTTCTATAAAGTGCCCCCGCATTGTCTTACATATTCTTGATAATCTTTACAAACACGAGTACAGAAATTTAACTCTTAAATCTCACAATAAGAAGTAGATCCTCTTTGACATTTACTCAAGTTTCACGCTTTAGCAATATTGACCATTGTAAATTCAAGAGGTAGACAATTATTGTCAATTGCATCTCATGCAACTCTTACATTCGGTCCAAAATCGAATTTCATCCTAATGTTTTAGCAATATTAGATAGTTCAATTATTAGATCAACTTGTCTATCACCAAAAGTAAGATATTAATATTAACCTCACGCTTTAGCATATTGGATAATACTTTCTCTTAATTCGACTCATCTCATATTAATCGGAATAGTACATGAACATTATAACCAATCTCTCACGCTTTAGCAATATTAGGACCAATCACAATGGTTTCACTAACTCCGTATAGACAAGCCGGACCATGTCATATTTTCAACTAAAATAATGACTTATAATGATCTAGCGTAGAGATTTTTCCAAAGTTCAATGCATATAAATATGTAAAATGTATGCATGTTCAAAAATGCCTAAAACATGTAATTCAAAATTAAATATATGCATGAGCATTTTACAACTTTGAGAAAAAATTGTACGGGACATGAACAATTAGAAGCACGTATCGCTCTGATACCAATTGTTGCGTGAGGAACGGACAAAACGGAGCGCAGCGGAACCTGCCCGAGATCAAATCCCGGATGAATAAATTTTTTTCTTTTTTCGACAGTCCTTAACAGTGGGTTTAAAATTTTCATCAACTTAAAATTTTCCTAATGCACTAAAAATATTTTCCATGCATTAAAATAATTACCATAAGCCAATTAAAATTTTTCAACACTTTAATACATTTATCAACTCTTGACAAATTATTCTAAGCATCTTAAAATTATTTCCAATATTTGAAAATAATCCAAGCATGCACAATTATTTTCCAACTCCTGAAAAAATAATCCAAGCATGCAAAAATTAACATATCATCTAAATACTAATTTTTCCAACACTTGAGTGCTTCTAATCCTCACATACATGCTTCCAATTCATCCAACATTTCCACAACAATTTTTCTCAACGAAAACTAATCAACAAATTGAACAAATAAATTGACAAATTAAATGTACCAACAAGCTTTGCCAATTGATGGAAGTATTGCATCCAAGCTTCCAAATCCTCCAAGCTTTTGAACTCAAGTTTCTCCAAATCCTCCAAGCTTTTGAACTCCTTCAAAAATTCCACCAAATTGAGCTTTCTCAAGAACAAATCTTGGTGATCAAAAGGTGGTTTGATCACTCAAGAATGGCAACAAGATTTTCCCCAATTTAACTCTTAAAACCCTAGGGAAAAATCTAAGTTTCAAGAACACAAATCAACCTCTAACTCTTAGGGATTAATTCTATGAACTTGAATCAAGGTTTGGATAATTTTTGGTGGGATTATTGGCTTGAATTTTTTATCAAGAAAATGAAGAAAACTCAGCCCCAAAACTCTCTCAAAGTCACGGCAGTGGCTTAATTTTCCAGGGAAAGGATTTTTATTTTTGTTAACTTATTCTTTTTCCAATGGCAGTGGTGTGCTTCCCCTTAAAAAAAATTGCTTTTCATTTGTTCATTTATTCTCTTGTCAGTGGAGTAAAAAGAGAAAAGCATCTTTTTCTTTTTTAAAAAATATATTTTTATTTTTTTTTAAATTAATTAAGAAAACCAAAACCAAACCAATTAACAAACCATGGTTTAAGGGAATCATTTCCCCACAAGTTTCAAATAGCAACTTAACCATAGTTAAAATTAATCTCACCAACTTTAGTAACTTAGTTACCTTCAAATGATTTTAGTTACTTTAACTAAAAAATATTCAATTGCATTAATTAGTTACTTTAATTAATTAAAACCTTTATTTGTATAAACTAAGTATTTAATGTGGTATATTAATTTAACAATTAAATTAATTCATAAAAATAATTACTAATTTAATGTAAATCAAATTTACATTTATTATACAATAAACTTACATTAACTCTTGATATAAAATTAATTAATTCAATTCATCTCATGAATTATCGGATTAAACAATTTAATCCTAAAAAACCCAAAAAATACTTTGTCAACATTTGACGAAAAGTCACCCTAGTGCTCAACGAGTTAACTTAATATAATGGAACTCTCTAGGCTCACGTTCGGTTATTACGTATATATATACATACATATCTCATATACTTGTATACATATTTCATGAAGGTCTGTCCACCTACAAATCATAACTAAACAACACGACACGTCGAACCATACAAGTCGAGGTTAAAACGCTAATGTATAATCCCTTCGTCATTTTCATTTCCAATTGAGTAAGGTTATAGATATACTGTCAAAACCTTAACTACTCAATATAAACTAACTTTTCGAAACTATATTCCAGTAATAAATAATATATGTGAAACTCTTTTCAATATTATTTATAATGTCAAAGAAATAATTTCTTCGATGAATTTTCGGCCGAAAGATTTCTGGAATATACTCTGAAAAATATCTGGAAACATAATCCAACCATATGAACTGATGAATCCTCATATTAACACACACCGATCTTCATGAGCATCGGTCTATACCTAATAGACATCCAGCGGTCAGACCATGAAAGGTCTCTGACATGCATGGTATCAGGCATAGAGGATCACTCACAAGACCACCGTGGTGTCTCAAGTCAAAGGACCACAATAACTACTCAACTCAAAAAGATAACTATTGACAGTTTTATGGAATATCTATTAGTTATCTTTTATGAGTTAATTCAATATTCATTCAACTAATGAATATCTGTAATTTTATACGAACTTCCACTAAGCTCAGAGTCTGTTGAGACAAACCATATGTCCATTACATATATAGATAATTCACTAGTCTTACCAATATAATGACCAACCCATGTCAATATATCTACACCAGGAATAATTTATATTCGAGAGAATGCGTGATATTTCTTAACACCATTTGCAACTCTTGCAAGTATATCACCATATGCTTTAACTCTTGGGTCTTTACTAAATTCATATAAGGTTTCGAGTGAAACTCGAAATCTCTAACTCTTAGAGTAATATAACTCTTAGATTTACAATTTATAAATAAAAGTAAGAGTTTTACCATATATTTAAATAAATAACCATGATAAAATAAATATTATATTGCATAAATATCAAATACTCTTACAAAAAGTGAATGGTGCTCAATCACCATTTCCAACATATGCATTGATCGCTCGAGTGGTTACCATCGTATATCTCATATCTCCCCATTACGTTCTGATGAGCAAATGTAGTATTGCTTGGTTCTGGCATCCAGTGATAGTTGTTGGGCTGACAACAGGCCTCAGAAAATTGGATTGTTGCTCCCTGATTTGGGGTGTATCTTCTACTAGTAAAGCTCGTAATCTTTTTATCTCCCAATAAAGATACAAGTCAACCACCTAAAAATAAATAAGTAAATAAAAATTACAGTTAAAAATAAAGAAAAGTAGATACAAGTAAATTAGATAGCTTCAAAATTAATAACTCAATAAAAATAAGTCTCCGGCAACGGCGCCAAAAACTTGACCGGCGTAATCACACACGTATAACACAAGTGCACGTATCGTTCAAGTAGTATAAAAATATCGATCCCATGGGGACTTAATTCCTACTATTGTTATTAACTATTGATACTATTTATTTATAGGTATCTAATTAAGGAGAAGAGAATGATCGCTTGATTGGTTGGTTGAATGGGGATATGCTGATTAAATAATTAAAATAAATAAAAGAAAATACTAAGGAAAATAAACAAAGACACTAATATCTAGGGTTGTGATTCTGTAAAATATTATTCTAATGATGAATGATTCTCTTATATATGTGTAATAAATCAGTTTGCTAATCTGGAACACGAAATTATGCAAAAACATCTTCCGATGGTCAAATGAAAAACACCCAAATAACCCAATTAATCATATTCCTATGTTAACAATGTTACCTAAATTCATTAAGTTCAAGTTCCAATTATGGCTACCCACGCCCGACAGGTATATTCCTATCCTGTAAGGAAATCTATTAAAGGGTTATCTACCCTCAAAGAAGATCGTGAGCTATTGAATCTAAGACCAAAACCTAAAATCCCTTTTCCAAGTTCATTTTAAGTTTACTACATCAATTTTATTGGTGATCAGGCAACAAGAAGCATTAAACTTAAAATTCAATAAACAAACTAAAGAATTACCCAATATATAATTAAATCAATTGTTAATATTGTGTTTCATCACTTCCCTAGAATGAAAATAAAATGATAGGATTAGAGGATCCACATTTACTATTTCTAGTTTAGAAATCTCTCTTATTATAACATAGAAATTATCAGTGATATTACCGACTGACCATATAGGCGGTATCCTGATTAAGTCAGATTTTCAATTAAGTCCAACCGACCATAAAGGCGGTGTTATTAATTGCCCATAACCAGCCATATAGGCGGTAATTATCTGTCACCTAAAGACCGACCATATAGGCGGTGTCACATTATGTCAAATAAATAAAACCAGTCATTAAAGTGGTATAACCTTTCATTTAAATTATAATTTCCATATTATAATTAAGGGAGATTGATCTAAACTAAAATAATAAAAGCTTCATCCTTCCCCCAGCGGAAATTTAACTACAAAACATAAAAGAAATGTAAAGAAAATAAACTACTACTATTACTTTAAAAAAAAACATAATTAAAATACTGAAAATAAATATAAACAAGATGCAATCCTTAAATTCCTTACAAAAACCTAAGGAAAGCATAAGAATTACAAATGAAATGGCTTGGTATTTATAGGCAAAGAAAAGGCTTTCATCAATTTCTCCACCAAACATGGCACAAAACACTCCACCAAACATGGCACCAAACACTCCACCAAACATAGCACCAAATATGGCACCAAACATGGACAAAACACTTCATCAAACATGCTTGCATGTTTGGTGGAAATTTTGACAATTTTTATTTTTGTAAATGACTTCAGTAATTAAACATAACAATATTTCTGATTGTTCATCAATTTCAGTCATGAAAACTTCCGAATTCGAAATTCCTACGAGCGTCAAAGTTGTATATCTTTGAATCTTCTTTAATCTGGAACTTGAATCACCTCAATCCGATATTGGAGTAAACAGTTATGGCCAAAATATGAAAATATGCAAAACTAGAATTTCCGAAATTGTACTTCGTTAGAACGTCATTTCAAGTATCCAACCTCCAAAATCCATATGTCAAGTCCATTTTTTGCCATTATTTGTTCCATATTTCATCCTGAATGATTCCATTGAGTCCCGATTTTATTTTATCTATAAAATAAACTAAAACACATCAAAATATTCATAAAACCCGAGAAACTATACAAAATATTAAGTAAAAATGGCAGTAAATAATGATATATTTTCCACTCATTAGGGTTTCACTTTTAATACTTCAAAAATATATTACTCTCTTATCAATTAATCATTTCTTGAATTAATTATATTAAAACTGACCATATAAGCGTGAATGTCATTTGTCCAAAGTCCAACCGAACATATAGACGGTAACAAAATCATATAAACCGACCATATTGGCGGTAACAAGGTTAGCACCTAAACCGACCATATAGTCAGAAACTAAGTCCAATAATGTAACCGGCCATATAGGCGGTAAATAATTAATTCAATTTACTTATTTAAATTAAGGGAGAAAATCTAAATTATATATTAAAAGTTTCACCCCATACTACAGCAAAAAGAGATTAACTACTCATGATGTAATTAAAAACACACAAAAATGTATTAAATAAATAAAGAGAAAATACAAGAAAACTTAAATAAACATACAAGACACTTTCTTTTAGGTTTTCATGGAGAAATCCCCCAAAGTAAGCATGAAAAATCTACAAAGTTTAGCTTGGTATTTATAGGAAAATCTAAAGGCTTCCATCAAACATGGCACCAAATCCTCCACCAAACATGCAAGCATGTTTGGTGGAAGTTTGACAATTTCCAGTTTTTTTTTTATTTTTGAAAATGACTTAATAATTACACATAACAGACTTTCAGATTTTTCATCAATTCGGTCATGAAAACTTTAGAATTCAAACTTATGAACTTCAAAGTGTAGCTCTTTAAGTCTTGTTTAATATGGAACTTGAATCACCTCAATCTGATATCGGAATAAAATGTTATGGCCCAAATACGAAAATTACGCAAAGTTCAAATTTCTGAAATTGTACTTCGTTAGAACACCATTTCAAGTTTCCAATCTCCAAAATCAAAATGTCAAATCATGTTTTTACCCTTATTTATTCCATATTCTTCCTGATTGATTTCATTAAGTCTTTATTTTATTTTATCTGTAAAATAAACTAAAACACATCAAAACATTCATAAAACTCGAGAAACTTACAAAATATTAAGTAAAATTGGCAGTAAATATTGATATATTTTCCTATCATCACATCGCCGAACCTAATATTTTGCTAGTTCTCGAGTAAAATAACAAAATACAATACAATAAACAATTAAACAAAGCCACTTCGTAGGGATCACTGTTGTATTTAGCGTATGCAACAAGCCTTTAAACCCCTAGGTATCCCTAGTGGATGAGTTGTAGTCTCGTGAGGGCTTATAGTGACGATACACACAAACGTCAATCAAATGCACACAAAAGCAAAAAGATCAAACAAGTTAGTAACTAAGCAAGTGAAACTCTTATCCAAGTTAATAGTTGTTTTCTTTCTTCCTAAATTACCAAATAAGTAAATTCTCCGATTATTTTTACCATTCTTCATATACACATCCAACAATATATTAATCAAATCATTGTGCCCACAATATTCATAAGTGTAGTTGAAAAGAGAATAATATTTTTGTCCTAAAGTTATATCAGAATTCACACATTTTTTTGGCAATGGATTTTTTTTAATAACATCTTTAATCCATATAGCGAGCTTTGGGCCAATGACTCTCAAACCAGTTGGCACCCCTATGGACTTAATTACTCAGATCTTAGAATAGTTTTGAAACTAGGTGTAAACTATTCTTATAGTAAATATTCCAAGTCGTTGGTTTTGGAATACAGTCGAATTTCTATAACCTAGAAGACTAGCACATGTCGTATATTGGAATTAGAGTTCCAATGGTTTAACCCGATGTACCATGAGTTTTGGAAACTCGTATAGACAGGTGGGTATTCGTTGAAGAGAATATTGAATGACTCATAGGTGATTCCTAATAGTTGGAAGTACACACCACCGACAATAGGAATCTCCTCGAATCGAGTAGCATATGTAATCCTTTGACTATATGATAACATTGATTTTGTGTGAGATCCTCCACACTTTGATGCCATATATGTCAGAAACCTTTCATGGCCTGGCCTCTAGATGTTTGTTGGGGTGTAGATCGAAGCACTCAGTAATTAAGTGCGAAGTAAGATAAGATCTGTCGGCCTATATGTGTACCATAAGGGGTATCCATGTTAAGTCATGATTCTTAAATCTTTGGCTAATGTCGATCATTTATGGTGGATCGCATCAGTTATGAAGAATCGTGGACATGTCAACATAAGATGTGCGCTTCAAAAACTTAACAATGAATTCTATGTTTCCTAAGCACAACTCAGATATCCTACGACACAGAGGGATTGTTAAACATATGTGATGACCTCGACTTGTATAGTTCATAAAGGTCCTTCGTGTTCTTCAAGAATTCAGAGGTTACCAAATTGCATACATATTAGCTAGGCTTATATGACGAAAATGTCTAAACTTATAGAGTCCCAATATCAAGTGTACTCGTTGAGCACTTGGGTAGCCGATTATTTTTTTATAAAAGCTAATATTCGATATTATAATTATCAACTAAGATAATCAAGTATTTTTGGATAACATTGATTATTTAATTTGACCTAATTAGATTAATTGGATTAATTCAATAATTACACAATGGCTTAATTATAAAACCATAATTATCTCTACCATTTGAGGATATTATGATAATTGTAAGTATGTAATAATAGGTGGTTTTGGCTTGATTTAATTGGATTAAATCAAAGTGGAAAATATTTAACTAATCCATTTGTTAATCATTAGCTTGATTTAATTGGATTAAATCAAAGTGGGAGACAATAGAGATTAGTCACACCTAATTATACATATTGGACAAATTTGGATTAAGCCCACTTTAAAGTTGATTACAACTTTTATTAATTAAAAATTGACAAAGTTTTGCTATAAATAGCAAGCTTGAGGAAAGCATAAGCAAAAGCAAAAGCTTGAGTAAGATATACACAAGTAATTCTTGAGAGATTAGCCTAAGTTATAGAAGTTTTTAGAGAAACTTGTGAGGTCTCTACAATATTTCATCTAGGATAAATCAAAACTAGATCATGAAGTGAAGCTTGCTAGTATTGGAAATCAATGTTGGATCTTGAAGTCAAGCTTGCACACCTTGGAGGTTCTCCAACCATTTCAACAAAGGAGAAGTAGATTGGATCTTGCATCAAGCTTACTAAGTAATGTTTGATCTTTTCCTAAGCTATGTTCCTTTGTGTATTAGATGTATGTTCACATAGCTTAATGTTGAAATAAGGTTAATCAATTATGTTATGATACTTTAGAAGTATAAACATAACATGCTATGTATTAGGTCAAAGATGTTCATGTTGGACATGAAACAATAATAAGAGTTTGGAACTCTAGATTAAAGCTTAGAGCTATGGCTATCATTCTAGATTCACTTGACCACCTTTAGGTGAACTAGATTTGTTCATGAGATATTTCTAATTGGGATTCTAAAATTATTTGTGATTAGATTTGAACAAATGCATATAAGTATTAAAAATACATGTATGGTAGTTGTATAATAAGTGTTCGTGGTGGTTATGAAGTTAAAATTAGATTTAAGTGTATCTGAAATATTGGGAGAAAATTGGAAGTGTTTAGGCATGTTTTTGGACTTAAAAGTACCATCAGCTCTGCTTCCTCGAGACGTACACCTCTGTGTGTCGTGATGCTGAGCTAAATTTTTGTGCCCGTCGTGACGCGCCTACGTCTAAGAAAAATATACTCTCGTCATTTGGAGCGTCGCGACGTCAAACGCTGATTCGTACCAAGACTTATTTTTCTCTATTTCGGAGGTTCCAAACTCCGATTGGGTCCCCTCTTTTTTCCTACAGACTTGTATCGGAATGTAATTTTACATAAAATTATTTTAAAATACATCTACCCTTGATATCCATATATAGACCCACTTCCGCTGCGTGTGGCACCAATCCAACCCTAGGGGTTCCACACTGCCCCAACACTCATATCGAACATGCTCATAACCTTCACACTCATGACATTAGATGCCTCAGAGTTTGCTATCCCTATCCTCTCTAGAGTCTCTTCTATTATGCCTACTCTCTCTAGGCTCATCTTTCCTATCTCTATTACTGTTACGACCAATCTTCTTCAACTTAAGAAATTTCTTAAATTTCTTTGCAAATATAACCAATTCATGATCCGTGAGGGTATCATCGTCATCGCTAGAGAGATCATGAGCAACTTCATTTGTAGTCTTCATCGCTATGGTTTTGGGCTTTCTATAGCCAGGAAGCTTCTTCTCATAAACCTGCAGCTTTCCTACAAGGTCGTCTAGTTTAAGCTGATCTAGGTCATTGCTTTCCTCGATTGCGGTAATCTTTGATAGGAACTTATCTGACAGGGATCTAAAGATTATCCTTACTATCTTATTAGTAGGAATAGTCTCGTATCGATTAAAAGTTGAGTTAACTATATCATTAATATCAATGTAGAACTCATCAAATGTCTCATTATATTTCATCTGGGCGACCTCAAACCTAGTAGCAAGATCCTGGAGTATATTATTTTTAATAGACAATGTGCCCTCATGCACAATCTGCAAGATGTTCCAAGCATCATTGACTATTTCACACATAGAGATTCTCTTAAATTCTTCCGAGCAAACAACACCATGAATGACATTAATTTCCTTGCTGTTCTTATTAATAACGTCAAAATCATCATTGGTCCAGGTCAGTTTGTCTTTAGGGGAAAAGACCTCATCAACTATAACCATGAGAGGTTTCCACTCATACTCAACTATCATCCAGACTCTCTCATCTAAGAATTTTAGGAACGCTCTCATGTGAATCTTCCAATGTAAATAATCAGTTCCGTCAAAGAATAGGGGACAATACAAGGGTTGGATATGTTCCATAGTTAACAAGTCAATGATCGAGTTCAAGATCTGATACCAATTGAAAATATAAAACAGAATAAACCTCAATAAATCAAGACAAGTCCAGACTATTGATTACATGGATTTCTAACAAGAAACTTCAATATCAAAGCATTAAAATATAATGCAGAATATTAAAAGCAATCGCACAAAATCAACACAAATATTTTGGTGACGAAGTGGAAAACTCGTGCGAGTAGAAAACCTCTCTGGCTATCTCGGCTACCAGCCCAAATTCACAATTAAATGAAAAACTTACAACAATGATAAAAGACCTATAGCGACAACTCCACCGGCTCTAATACCTCTAGACTGTAAGAACTCAAGGAACTCATCAAGCCCGCACACCATGGTTTTCTTCAGAACCTATGAAGTCTCTGAATGAATTAATTTTGTAGCTCTGAATGCCAGAACTCCGACTGTCAATCTTTCTCCTAGAGAACTATGAAGGTTAAGAAGTTGGGTTTGGTTGTGTTGATGGCTTAACAAAGATTTATCTCACCAATAACAAAGAATACAAGAAATAGAAGAGTCTTCAATGTGAGAAACAAAGAAGGTTGAAAAGCTATGAGAATTGTTGGCTCAAGACATTGTGTTTTCAACGCTGAGGAAAGGTGGCTATATATTCTTTATATAGGTAGGGTAAAAAAATAGGCTTCCCAATACCAAATTAGGTTAAAAACGTATCTAAAATAACTCAGTTTCGCACAGGCATTCGAACGCGTCATGAGCGCATGCTCTCTGGAAAGGTTCGTTTGAACGCTTACTCGAACGCACCACGAACATTTTCTCTCATGAATATTCATTTGAACGCTTACTCGAATGCACAATGAACATTTGCTCTTGAGAATATTTCGTTTGAACCCAACACGAACGTGCCACTAACACCACACATTCGAACGCTTCAACAAACGCAGCACTAACGAATTTTCTCTAGCTTTGCCAAATACCAGTCCAATTGCTTCAAGTTCTTCAAGACTTATTACAACTCAATTGAACTTGTTTTGTTACGGAAATTGCTAATAAAAATGGAACTAACATAAATAATATAATTCATTTTTAAGCATTATGTAACTTATGCCTCTTTGAAAAGACACAAAAATTAAAGATGAAATAGCAAAATGTGGCTAACCCGGGTCCGGCTCGATTTGGGTCACATTTGTGTACGTAGGACATGCATGTGCACATTGATTTAGACGAATCCAACTGAATCGAGCTGTGATTTACACCTGCATGCAAGCTCGTGTGTGGAGTGAGCATCTATCCATAAATTCTTTCCACTTTGTAAACAAGCAACTATATATAAACTTTTCTCGGCTTAGTTGTTTTGTTGATGTGAGATATCTTTAATCTCCTCAATGAGTGTATTTTCTGAAATCAAATATCATTCATCTTAACATCATTTTGAGCATATCAATATATCATTTCGAAGTACTCATATAGGAGAATTCGAATTTTTCATTATCTCATCATTCCCATAAGTAGATCCCACTTAAAATTGTGCCTAAAAATTGGAAAAAAAAAATTGATATTTTTCCAAAATTTTCCAACACAACAATCCTCAATCGCATGTCAAAAGTCTTTTTTACCCTTGTGATATCATTCTTCGTTTAACTCCAGAATTGAGTGATTTCAAACAGAACATTACATTACATTAGGATGGACCAACAAACACTTTTCAAGTTTTCAGGTATAACTTTTCCTCACCCTAAAATATGAAAGTATGAAACATGCAAATGAATTTTTGTTCCTTAATTTTAATCATCAACGTACTTATTTTGTAGTTTTGGTTAGGCTATGAATTTGTAGCTTTACAACTCAGCCAAGTGTTTAACTAAATGATGCATCCTTTACTAATTTGAGCTTAATGATTATGGTTTAAGATGAGTGAAAAAAATAGTAGTGAATGCATACATTCTATTGTAAGAGTTTGAGAGAAAATAAAATATTAAAAGTGTTTTTAGTAAGGATAATTTTGAAAATAAATGAGAAATGGGAATTAATATTGTGATAAATTGAGGATCAAATATCACTGCACTAATTAAAATATGGTCTTGGGCCTATTGAGGCCCAACCCAATAAGACCAAAAGTGCTAGAATCAAACTACTGCCTTTAGTAAAATCCCTAAAAATATAAAAATAGGTACTGAATCAACGGCCATATCACCAAGACACCGACCACCACCCCCAAAATCGAACGGATCAGATTTTATTGAGAAATAAGAAAAAGAACTCTAAAATGAAAGGTGAAATTAGGGTTTTCTCCGGCGTTTAATTTTTGAACATCCCCAATCCAAAACCCACGTCGCTCTTTTTAGTTTTTACCGTCTGGATATTAAAATTCAATCATGGGCAAGGGTCCTGGTCTCTACTCTGATATTGGCAAAAAAGCCAGAGGTCCAATTTTTTTATTATAATGTTTGCTGGTTCTTTGTTCTTTCACTTAAAGATTATATATTTGTTTGTGGGCGCTACTTATTTTTTGATTTCTTTTTGTGGGGTTTTTTTTTTTTTTTTTTTTTTAATGTGTAGATCTTTTGTACAAGGATTATCAGAGTGACCACAAGTTCAGTATTACTACCTACTCTCCAACTGGAGTTGTAAGTTTTTATTTTTATTTTTATTTGTTGTGCTATTGCTTTTGTTTTAGAATCATTTTTGTTTGTAAACATCATTTGTTGCTCAAAATTTGTAACTTGCTGCATTGATTGATTTACCTTGTTTAGAAATAGTGAAATAGTAGTTGGTTTTAGTGTCTCTGAATGGGGAATCTGATAAACCCAAATGCATTTTTAGAGAAGTTTGCCTAGCTGCATATCGAATTGTTGCTAGATTTAAACTTTTCTTATGCCTTAGAAAGATAATATTGTGTTTGTTTGTAAACACAAACTATTTTTTTTTGGCCTTTATACATTTTACTTGTCTGTTATTATTGTAATAGAGTAGTACACTGGACTTGTTTTTGTTTATTTTGAGCTCCCATATATTTTGTCTTTGGATGTGTATACTTGTCTTAATTGATTGAATTATAATTGTAAGAACTTATTTGTATTTTATTGTTTAAAACTTATTCTTTTCTTTATTTAATCATTGTCCAGGCTATTACATCATCTGGAACAAAGAAGGGTGAGCTGTTTTTAGCTGATATTAATACCCAGCTGAAGAACAAGAATATCACAACTGATCTCAAAGTGGACACTGCCTCCAATGTAAATTTTTATTGGAGTTATACTTTTTCCTTTGATATGATCTTAAATCTTTCATTCGATCTTATTTTACTGCTCATCTTTCATAATGTCTTCTTAAACATCCTTTATTGTACTGAATATTCTGTATGGATTATGTTTTCAAATCAGCTCTTTACCACTATCACGATTGATGAACCTGCTCCTGGGCTAAAAACAATTCTTAGCTTGAAAGTTCCTGATCAAAGTTCTAGCAAGGTAAATAATTTAACATCCTCTACTTTAGTTTCTTCATACTGAAAATTCCATCAGTTAGTTGAGGATAGGGTAACTTTTACGTTTTGGATATGTTCCTCCAATGAAAATATCTTTGTATTCAATACTATTGGCTGATTTATCTTATTATTTGATAATTATGTTACAGATTGAACTCCAGTATTTGCATGATCATGCGGGGATAAGCACAAGTGTTGGTTTGACTGCAAACCCGGTCATTAACTTCTCGGGAGTGATTGGTACTAATGTACTCTCACTTGGGACTGATCTGTCATTTGACTCCAAATCTGGAAACTTCACAAAATACAATGCTGGTCTGAGCTTCAACAATGCAGACCTTATTGCTTCATTGACTTTGTGAGTACTTTGCATTCTCTGTTTGCATGTGTTCTTTAGTGAGTATCCAGTTCTGAAGATGGATATTTCTTTTCTACTCAGTGTAGTGCATGATCTGTTGTATTTGGTCCTTTCAAAACGATAATAAAAAACCCCAAGTTTATCATAACAACTCTGACATTATATTTGGCTATTGAGAATTAATGTATTTGCTAATTAAAATTATTCAGTGTCTAGATTTATAAAGCTTGGTTTCTGATTTAACATATCAACATGGAATTCTTTTTCCTTTTTCTCCCCTTCCTTAATGGTTGATTAGAGGTCTCTTTGAGATCATAAAAATGACTGATGACGATGGTCATGCTGCCTTGTTTACTTTGTTCTTGTTGTGGCTGAATATCATATTTGCCACAGCGGCTGTAATATTCTTATGGTAGGGTGAAATGTTTCAAGTTTGAACAACTTGTTACTTGTATTTTGCTTGGATATGGTTAACTGATTTGTTTTTCAAACTAATACATCCATGTTTCTAATGCACAGGAACAACAAGGGGGATTCCTTGGCTGCATCCTACTACCACGCTGTGAATCCCTTGACTGCTGTTGGTGCAGAAGTAGCCCATAGCTTCTCAACCAATGAGAATACCATCACTGTTGGTACCCAGCACACATTAGATCCATTAACCACATTGAAGGCACGAGCGAACAATACTGGAATCGCAAGTGCGCTCATCCAGCATGAGTGGCGTCCAAAGTCATTGTTCACCCTTTCCGGTGAGGTAGACACCAAGGCCATTGAGAAGAGTGCGAAGTTTGGACTGGCATTAGCTCTTAAGCCATAGTTGAGCGAGAATGTGTAGGCGTTATTAGCGTAGATTAATTAGCTGCTCAGGCTGATGTGACAAATGTTTTTTTCCCCATCTCAGCAGTTTTGGATTGTAAAATAAAATTGGAAGGATCATAAACCTGCCATAACTTTTGAGAGCTTTTACAGTTTCCAATCATCATTTTACCTAGCCTTTGGCATGGTTAGCCAACTCACAGTGCCACCCATTTATTGCTGATTATGGTTCTGAAGTTTCCCAATAATTATTTCCTTCGGGGCCGTGGAGATTAGCTTGCTTTCATTGCATGGATCTGATTTTTTTTTTACTTGATTATTTCATCTATCAGATATTAGATGATTTACGAACGTACATCAAAAAACATGTCAAATTACCATTCATTTATGCATGAGTTGGTGGTATCAAGGTGATGGGATCATAATCATATTGAATTTCTAGCTGAATATATAGATATCTCATTAACTACTTGCACTGTATACTACAAAGACGAAGCAAAGCTTTTGAGTTACAACTATATATTATGATGTGATACAATGATAAACATCAAAGATACAAGTCATTTCAGAGGTAAGAGAGAATCTGTGTGATTATCTGAAGATAATTCAATCAAATGAATCAGAAAGAGGATGCAATTATTGCTTTTCACTTGGCTTTGGTGACTGTTGCGGGTGGTGAATTGGAGAAGCACAATGACCATTTGGATGGGATAAGGTCCTTAATGGTTGTCCATTTCTTGGCATGAATCCTCCCTGTGTTCTAATGCCGACTTTGGAATTTCGGTTGGACCTGGAATTATCTGATCGCATGGTTTGGAAGTAATAGGAGGAGCTGGCCATATCCTTGAGTTTTGGCAAAGGTTTCAAGGTTTCAACAACGTCACTCATCCGTGGTCTGGCCTTGGGGTCACGGCTAAGGCATTGAGCAGCCAGCTGGGCTGCTTTCTGAGAACCTTTGATTGAAAAGTGACCTTCAAGGCGAGGGTCCAATAACCGGAAGACTTGTCTTTTGTCTCCAAGATGCGGTCTTGCCCATGCCACAAGGTTGTGTTCTCCGTTTGGTCGGTTTTTATCCATGGATCTTCGTCCAGTCAACATTTCAAGTAAAACTACTCCAAAGCTATAGACATCACTCTTTGATGTCAAATGTCCTAAATCCATAAGAAGCATTTTAGATTTAATTAACAACCCGATGATCTATGGTGCATCTGTGATTTCTAGATAGGGCTGTAATTAATAAATCGCATAAAAATTTTTTTGCAATTTGTGGTATAAGTAATTTACAATGCTTACCAGTCATCACATACTCTGGAGCAGCATAGCCGTATGTTCCCATTACTCGAGTAGATACATGTGTTTTACCATCCTCCGGGGCATCTTTGGCAAGTCCAAAATCAGAGATTTTGGCATTGTAATCCTAAAATGTTAAGTAGTTTTAGAAGAAAAGATAATATATAGATAAAAGAATATTGTATTGTGCCAAATGTTTATCACATACTGCATCTAATAAAATATTTGATGCTTTAAAATCTCGATATATCACAGGTTTTTCAGCTTCTTCATGAAGAAAGGCAAGACCCTTAGCAGCACCAAGTGCAATCTTCATTCTGATAGACCAGCAAAGAGGCAAGGACCCTTCTGCATATAACATGGTTGTCACCAAAAAACATTAAAATCTATTATGCAAGTTGAAAATGTCAAATTCACAATTCCATAATGGCATAAATAATCACAAACAAATAGTTAAGTCAGTCTACAATCTAAACTTTCTCAACAGGTTAAAAGCAGGTTGTGATTTCCAATTCATACAAAGATAATACGCAATTCTTCTCGATAAGATTAATTATGATGGTTGTATCTAAATCTGTCGCAGACTTGAATCCTATTCATGATCTTTTAAACAAAAAAATGTAGCGAAGTTTGATAGTCAGAAACAAGAGTTCTGCCCCAATTCAACTAGGGACAATAATTAGCATATCAATGTTCTAAAGGAAAAGCTGATGCTCAGCAATCAATTTTTCACATTAGGCAAAACTGTAACCTAGATTTGGCCAGAGCTACAGGGGTGATTGAGGTTATTGTTTTCAATAATAGTTATTACATTGAGCCCTAATGGCCATTGCTCATAAGCATGTTATTGTTTGTAATCAATGGCAAGCCTCTCAGATTAGGTCTCTATGCTTATCTACATGGCAGATATAACAATTCATAGGGCTCGCCATTAGAAACCACATGGCACATATTGCAACAACATTATCCTTCGTTCTCTATGCGCCATTTATTTTGAAAATGGGAAATTCGCACATACTGATTTGTATAAACTAATTTCTCACAATACTTCTTCACCTGGAAGCTAACAGCTAAAGCTAATTAGCCACACTTAATAATTAAACATACAAGTAACAGGAAGTCACGAGTTATTTAATGCACATCAATGAAACACAACACCACATTTAAGAAGATTAATCGATAGTCAGCCACATACTTCTAAAGAGGTGGTTCTCCAAACTCCCTCGAGGCATAAACTCATATACCAGCAGCCTTTGATCATCTTCAATGCAGTAACCAACCAATTTAACCAAATTGGGATGGAGGAGGTTGCCGAGAAAATTAACTTCAGCCTGATAATGGAGTGAAAGTGGGAAGTTTTCAATAAATTTGAAAGGAAAACAACCAAAAGTGGGCCCACTTTCAATTAAAAGAAAAGGCACAAATATTCTAGCATGGTTCATACCAGCCACTCTTTATGACCCTGAAGTCGATCAGGATTTAGTGTTTTAACTGCAACAGTAAGCCCCGTACCGGGTTTCACAGGAGCAGTTCCATTCTCCTCAATCCACCCTTGAAGACACAACCAAACCCACCCTCACCAAGAAGACTTTCAGGCCTGAAGTTCCTCGTCGCTAGCTTAAGATCATGAACCCAAACTTCCGAAGCTGAGAAGCAACCTTCAACTCCTCACTGAATTTCGGAGTTGATGAAGCACTTTCTGCGTTACTGTTGTCTTAGAGGACACAGGAACAACTGGTTGATCTCTTTCCTCATTTGTGGGTTTACTATCTGCTGATAGACTCAAACCATTAAGAATCATAATCATCTAATGAAAGACAATTAAAATATACCATGATAGAATATCTTCACAGTAATGTATTAATTGTCCCCAAACTTAAGGCAATCCACTACGAATGCTTTAGCCTAAAATGTTCTTGAATTAATCAAACTGAGCTCTCTGCTAAATGAGAACTAGTAGACAAACTGATTGCCATCAAATAATCTCACATAAAGCTTAGCATGTGTTTAATAACAACAAATCCACAAACACTTAATAAATGAAATTTCTTCCTTTACTAAAAAGGAAAACAAAAGACTTTTAACATATCCTGTGGTCGCCTTCGGAGAGGCAAACATGCGGTCAGCTGAGATCCCAAATTTGACCTAAAAATATGACATTTTTTATTCTTGATCATAGGAGTCTCATTTTAAGAACTCAGCAGCTCAGGGCCGCCCCTCAACATATCCTCCACCTCATGCAAAGTAAATCCCTTCAATTAATGATGCTGATACAACAAGAAAAAATAGATTTGGAAAAAAAAAAAACAATAACTTATTATGGGTCTTCACTTAGCTTAGATGGAACCCAGAGATGATAGACAGAGAGATTAAATTTACACATAAAGTCATAAACTTTAATGTTTCTAAGAAAATAAAATCTATGACAAAAACAATAATAAAGTAAACAAAACAATAAATAAATAAATAAATTTACCATAATTAGTACTAGTGCCGCCACTCATGGAACTATTAACTTTTGATCTTGAAGGCATGCAACTTTCAATAAAACAGAACCTAACCCAGCATCCAATATCTTTTTCTTCTTCAGCTCCATCTTTCTTCTTCTTCACCTTCCTTGACTTACAATTCTTCACTTCCCAATTCTTCACTTTTACAGACTCTGGACTCAAACCCATCTTCACAAAGCTCTAAAATTGATCAACCTCTCATATCATCACTCAATAAAGCTCAAACCCTTTAGCTATAATAATTATAGAAGCTGACCTCCAAAAAAAAAAAAAACAACAAAAAATAGAAAATTTGGGAAAATCAATGACACTCAGATTGCAAAATTTAGTCAAAAGTTGAGAGAGAGAGAAAGAGGGCAAGTGTTAGGACGGCAGCTCGGGCAGTTTGAAACAGAGCGCACGG